>JAUMHM010084793.1:0-12102 GCA_032362435.1 Melikaiella ostensackeni
TGGGCGCTCTGGCCAATCACAGGCATCGTAGAGAGTATATATAAGAGCAACATAACCTGAAGCTTCAGTTTCAGGTTTGCCCTGAAGAAGTGAACTGCAATGTTCACGAAACGCCGGCAAGATTCGTAGGTTTGCACACGATTGAAACCCGAAACATCTCCTTTTTACTATCATGAATCAACGTGAAAGCATTGAATCTATAATTAAAGTGTTAAATAGTTTCCGAGATATTAGTAATTGAGAAATTGGCGAAAAGCACTTTTTTATAGATAGGTCCCTACAAAATGATGCAAAATAATTCGCATAGGGGTCATTTTTTAATTTTTATTCTATGTCTGCAATTGGGGATGACTTTTTGGGGGTGAAAATTCCTAATATATATCCTATATATAAACTATCATAAAAGCCCATTTTTGTAATGCGATAATTATAATACTTATTCTTGATGTAGTTACGTAATACGGGTGTTTTACCCTTAAACTACTCTTAAATATGCAAACCTAATCAAAATTAATTCTGCACTGAAAATTTTTCAGCTTCACAAGCATTTTCAATAAATTACAAAACTGTGTGAAAATTCCGTAATGATTAATACTACTCACTTCATTCAGAAAACAGTACTTTGAGCAGCAGTTCATTGATGTCAAAACTTTGTCAACAATAGAAAATAAGAGTTTTTTTCGTATGTTACAAATTGTCTAGTAGTCAGGTTGCGTATCGATAACATTTAAATTACCACATTAAAGAAAATGTCGAAAAAAGAAATTTTTAGGGGTCGCTAATCACTAGATAACTACGCCTAATAAACGTTAGTAAACTTTCAATCTGCTCCAGTGTTTTTTAAAATATAAAGTGATACATGTTAGAGGTTTTTATCTCCAAAGATTCAACCCTACCTGCAGAAATAGATTGTATGTAATACATTTCATTATTGCTAGCATTTTAGGTTCTTAAAAATATCAATTTTTCATGTCTTTCTACGTATATGGTGAAAAACGCATGTCACGTGTACGAATTCTGGGGGTGAGTTTCACCCCTCAAAACCCTGTATGGGCCAATAAGAAAAAATACGTGTCGCTTAGTTTTTCGAGTACCACAAAATAATGAGAATGAACAAAATCGGAGGGGGACACCTACCTACTCCTCCTTGTTAGTGCCAAGTCGAGCGGCACTTGTATCGAGGCATGAAGTTTTCTGTTATGCCTTGGCTTAAGGCTAATAAAAATGGGACCAGATGATCTGCACTTAAGTTTTCAAATTAATTTTTTGTTCAATTTTGAAAGTAGCTATTCAAAAGTAAAAAAAATGAATCTGTGGGTCTTGTCGACTAAAGCCATCAATTTGCTTCAAAAATATTAATATCGTAGTTTTATGTAAGGATCCCTCATGAACCGTAAGAAGTACAGAAAAACGGACAACATTTTCGAAATTTTCGCCGAAAAAGTATAATTAAAAAAAAGTATAAAAGTATAATAAAAATAGTATAAAATAAAATCAACAAATGGAAAAGAATATTTTTATTTTATATGCATGTTTTGTATAATAGATTTAAAAAATTGTCTAAACGTCAATGAGGATTAGCTTTCATGACGGTAAGGATAACTATTTTCGCCAGTTACACCTCTTAATTCTAGAAGATATGGTTTCAGCCAGTATTGTATAATTTGAACAGCTCAGCCTATTTTCAGACATTCGTTATTGACAATTAAATTATTTACCATTGAGAACATGAATGTTGACTATTGTTGTGCTGAATTGGCCAATGGAACATGAGTACTCCCCACTATCAGTCTTCTTAGCGAGTTCGATGTGCAACCTTGTCACCAATTCATTGTCAGACCTGTAAAAATGAAACAGAAGTAAAGTTACGCTTATGATTCGCTAGATTTGAAATTTCATTTATTTTCAATGTCGAATTTTTATTACATGTTCGCGTTGAATTATGAGCATATCTCTGCATTCAGTGACTTATTGAAGCTCAAGGGTGTAATCTATTTTCGTTAGCGTCAAATATAATATCGTAAAGTATTTCCTTTCTCATGCGAAAGTAAAGAATGCGTTTAATCTCGGCATTGCCTCCAGAGTAAACGATGTTCATCGAGAGAAAATTTCCGAGAAATAGCTGATTTATATTTTCGACATCGCAGTGAATTGAATTTGTCGATACATTTATTGATCACTTAATTCTTTTTTTATCAATTTGTAATGTTTGTCAGAAAATTTCCGAGGTTACATAATCATTCAATTTTGCTTCTTGTAGAGGGAACTTTGTAATGATGTGAATTTATGAATCTACTTTTTTGACACATTTCGATATAATTCGACCCCAGGAAGTCAAAAATGCAATTCAAAGAAAATTCCCGTGCCCGTGTCAAAGTCTAATAAGATTTTGAGCTAGATCGGACAATTAGAAAATTTTTTTCCTACGTTTAGAAATTTAAAAAAATGTTACTTTGCTTATATGAGAAAAACTTTTTAATATTCGAAATACTGCAATACTCTATCTGCTGTATTTCGATGAGTCCTGAAAGAAAAAACGCAACTCAGGACGACGGATATAAACTACGTACGTCGCACACTCTACACCAAGTATATAGAAAGTTCTATATACACTAGAGCTCCAATATAAGTGAATACAATTTGAGTTTTCCTAGAAGTGCTGGCCCATGCAGTTTCTCAGCGGTCGGGACGAGAGACGGTGTTTAACCAAGCGTGAAACACCAGCAGCATATACACAGAGGCGCAGTGCGCGGGTACTGACGTTCGTACTCACGTTCAGAGATTGCGTAATATTGGGAAATGGTTCACACTTGCCTGACTGTTTACGTTTCGAAGGTACTACTTTAGGCCCAAGGCCAGTGCGAAGCAACCCCCGAAACTGAGCTTATATTGGATCTCCTGTGTACTTAGTATGGAGTGTGCAAGGTACGTAGTTTCTATTCGTCGCCCTGAGTAGTGTACTTTCTTTCAGGACCCATTAATTTGTTCGTGTCTTCAAGATGCATCGGCTGACCAATTGAAGGACCTTCTATGACCTTCCGTGACCTACAAATGCCGTTTTTTGATTTTTAAACAAAATTATTTACCTTGTTTATATGCGGAAACCTTTTTTGACATTGGGAAAATAGTAGTACTGTATGTGATGTAATCGTTCGCATTTGCGAAGCGCTTCGAATGATCTATTTGAGGCACTTTTGATGATCTCTCAATAGCGATGTGTACAATTAAAAAATAAAAATAAAAATAAAAATAGTTTTCTATGTTTTCTTCCCCTAGGGGCTGTAGCACCTCGTAGTTGGTGGGGAGGCTTAAGCGTGCAGGACAATGGGGTCAAACGAACTTCGGCCTGCATGAATATGAATAATAGGATCCCTATAAACAGGCTCTTCGGATTGTGGGCATGAATGATTATAGTATGGTAGAAGGGCAGAAGAGCTTCGCTAACGCGGGTATTGCTGGACCCATGGGTCGTGGAACCTCCCGGACTGACCCCAGTTTGAAGTCGGGACGCGAATGACCCATGGTCCGCGTTGCGACCAAGAAACAGCCCTCCGTTAGCGTGGTGGCCCACGAAAGGTCATTCATTGAGTGGTTCACTCAATGTGACTACCCTCCTAAGACAGTGGTGTTGAGGGACCATGTCCTGTTTCCCATTGGCACCTAGGGGTAGGAAGGTGTCTCAACGGACTCTCGGAGACACCGAACGACCTCCCTAAGTATTTAGTCTTACCCTTGCTTGCGGGGCTCTGCAAGGGCGGACCGTTTGTTTCCCTACCTTCTAGTGGGATTATTATGGAAACCACTAAAAATAAAAAGTTGAAGGAAAAAGGAGAAAGCGAGGTGGCGGAGAAGGCAGATGGGTTGGGCCCGAATGTGTCTAACACAAACCTTTCCTCTTTATTTGTCCCTCCGGCCAGCCAAACTCTGGCGGCGGCTGTTCCCCCCGGTTCTCTTGGAAATTGAGGGATCGCTTGTCCCTCTGAGTGATGCTCTGAAGACGGGAACGACCAAGGACTCCTCCTCAAAATGAAAGGCATCAACGGTTCTCTGAAATGAAAATTAAGGAGGCAAGCGCAGCAGGCTAAAATGGCGGCTGCAGACGCTGGAACATCGGCAACAGCAATGCCGATAACCAGCACGAAAACCCTGAAAAGGAGGAAGGGCTCAGAAGACACCCTACCGGGGGGCTGAAGCCTACAAAAATACGTGAGCCAGCCCAGCTGCCGGCGAACAGGGAGTCGTCGGGGGCTGGACTGATAGATGCCCAGAGGCCTGATCCCCTAACAATGGTAGTGACGGCAACAAGCTACTCGGACACGATGCTCACTACGGAGCAGTTTGAGCTGTTCAGGAAGGCCACTTGAAGGGCGCTCGAAAGGGTATTCTCAAGTAGTTGTAGTTGTACAGACGGGTGGGAAGACCTAATGGATTTCCCCTGGCGCTCAAGCTATAAAGCTTAGTGTACTACACCCTTAACTGTTCTCGAAATAGACCAGCGACCATCGAGTACTAGTGCCCTTGACATAGAGCCCTTCACGCAAGGAGATCGCCAACTCTTTTTCGGGACTCTCAAAATCGGCTATTGACCCCCAAGCATGTTCCCCTTGACATGGAGCCCTTTACCTGGGGTGTCACCAGCCTCCCTTGAGGATACCTACAGTTTGAGGTGGGTTTCGAACCACCGAAGCCACGGTAGAAGTTCATAGAAAAATTTCCATTGCTACCGGCACAGGGACCGAACCCCAGTCCTCCCGCTTGGAAGCCTGACTTGCTATCGCCTGAGCCACCGGGGCCACAAGAGTGTCCCCAAATCAATGACCAAAATCTTAGACCTCCTTCTGTAGGGAAGGGGTGTTCATATTTCTCGCAGCCGACCCAGCGGCTAAAGCTTGGCTGTAGAACACAGTAGCCGAGAATAGGCGCTGGAAAGGTGCAGACGTCAAAGTGGGTGATTTTGAATTACTCCAAAGGATGTTAAGGGCTACGGCGTGAATCACAGGTAAGCTGGAAGATCCATCTGTGGTCCTTTGGCGTCTGTAGGGATTTAAACCCTCACTGAAGACATCGTCCTGGCGAATTGTCTGGCACGACTGGCCTCAGGAGGAGGGCACAACGGGAGGACTTAAGCAGCTTTTACTTGTGCAGATTCCTCAATCCCAGACGTGGATGGTTGTGGTCCTCAAGAACAGGCCCTTCTACCACCTTTGCCTGTTGGGACGGAGAAAGATCGAGGCAGACGTAAGTGGCTGCTTCTGATCAAACCATTACACAAATTAACTTGAATCACAGCAAAAGCGCATCTGCGGTTCTGCAGAGGAGCATGACTGTAAGGCACACATGTATTCCACTAATCCAAGAACCTTGGTTAGTCAGAGATACCATAAGGGGATTATGGGGTGCTGGTTGTTGTTACAAGAACCCCAAAGCGGACAAGCCAATGGCCTGCATTCTGGCGAAAGGAGTCAACGTTGTCCCGCTGCTAGAATTGTGTTCGAGAGATATGATGACGATGTCCATAGACCTTAGAGGATTCGGCAAGCCAGGCATAGGATCGGCCTACACTCCGTATGAAAGCAGAACCAACTCACCAGAGGGAGAACGTAATCTGGTAGGATACTGCAAGGTGAGGGGTCTCCCACTATTGTTGGGGTACTGATTCAGATATTTTCAGCATGGAAAATACCCCGACGTTTCACAACTTCGTCAGGGAAGAGGTCAAGTGAGCCCCCAACAGCGACTAGCCCACAAGATTATCACACCTTCCGGGGTCAGGTGGGCCCTGAAGTTTTTCAGCACTTACAAGTCGCCTGGTCCGGATGGCATATACCCGGTCTTCTTACAGTAGGCTAAGGAATCCATTATAGGGCCGCTGGTGAGACTGGCAAGGGTTAGTCTGACACTGGGATATGTCCGGACGGCATGGAGAGGCAGAAGAGTGGTTTTCATTCCGAAATCAGGCAGGATCGGTTATACTTCACCCAAGGATTTCCATCCCATCAGCCTTACGTCTCTGTTACCAAAAACGGTGGAGGAACTTGTGGATGGATGGATCCGCGACAAGATCTTGTTAAGTAGGCCACTACACAAGAAGCAATACGCCTAAAGGGGTGGCCACTCTCACGAAACGGCTCCAAGTGTGGCAGTGAACCTAATCGAAGGACAACTAAAGCAGAAAGGCTCCGCGATTGGAACCTTTATGGGCATCGAAGAAGCCCTCCACTACACCTCAAAAGATATGATTAGGGCGGCCATGATTGCACATGGTGTGCCAACTGCAGTCGTAGAATGCACCTGCCACATGTTGGACAACAGGAACCTAATAACGACTAAGGGTGACACCACCTTATGTCGAACTGTTGACTCGGGACGCCCAGAGGGAGGCGTTTCATCGCGCCTACGTTGATGCTTGGTATTTAGTAAATTGCTTCATCTACTCACAAGTCAAGACTACCATTCTATAGGCTACGCAAGCACTTGGGACAGTGGAGTTCTGGTGCAAAAGACTGGATTATCGGTCAATCCGAGTAAGACGGAAGTGGATGTATTCACGTGACGGTACAAGTGAGGGACAACGACTACACTGAAACTGGGTGGACAACAGCTGAGAATCACTGAATGAGCTAAATACCCAGGTGTCATCCTGGATAGGAAGCTTTTATCGAACGAGCACCTAAAAAACAAGTGCGAAAGCTCACAGCGAGCCTTCGACTTTCTAGCAGAGCCATAGGGAAAAACTGGGACCTGAAGCCAGAGACACTGATGTGAATCTATGCTGCGATCATGCGACCCAGGCTAACCTATGCGGCGGTGGTCTGGTGGAGCAGGGTCGAACTGTTCACTGTAAAATCTTCAAAGAATCAATCAGATTCAATCAGGAAGAAAGAATCAGGGGACTAATTCTAAGAGGCGTCACTGGTACCTTGAAGTCGACACACACAGCAGCATTGGGTGCACTAAAAGGATTGAAACCCCTCCATCTTACCATCAAGGCCATGGCTGCGTAGATATCCTGGAGAATGAACATGGTTTACCGCGAAAGAATCTCGACAGAACTACAGATCCCAACCGACATCGCGAGAAGGCCGACCTTGAGCATTGTCAAGGACAAACGCCTCTTTGCTACCTCTTCGACAAGAAGTATGGAGTCAGCCTATCCACAAGAGAGGAATGGGCTAATGGCGAGGCACATTTGCCTGGTGATGGGGACAACTGGATGGCTCCAAGAACAAGAAGAAAGCTGGAGCCGATGTCTGTCGTAGGAGGAGTGTAATAGGCTTCACAATTTCGATGGTGTCCTATGACACAGTTCTACAAAATGGGATCATGGCCATGCTCCAGCATGCCTATAAGGCAGAGGAGTATAGCAATAGAAGGAATATCCGAATTCGTTCATACAGCTGGGCTGCTATGGTGGCCCTGAATAAAAAAACGACTACGTCCCTACTAGTATGGAAGTGATTTGAAACACTAAACAATCTAGGGACGGAAAACCGAGTGACTCTACTTTGGATCCCTGGACACGGTGGCAATAAAGGTAATGAGACCTTGGACAGGCTAGCAAATCTAGCAGTGAAAAAAATTCACTAGTCTCGAACCAGTTGTAAGCATTTCCAGTAGGTTGGTCACTGAAGAAATTACCAGTTGTCTGACCGAGAAACATCAGAAGAAGTGGAATAAGGCCGCTGGCTGCAGACAGGCCAAAATACTTATGGGTTCAAATTCAAATTTTAAACGAGCTGCGGTGTTACGCAAGCCTTTCAGAAATAAAGTCACGGTCCTAACAGAAATGTTTATAGGGCATGGAAACCTCAAGTATCTTAGACATAAGATAGGGCTCATGAATATGTTCCTCTGTCATCTGTGCGGAAAGGATGATGAGACAGCTATTCACGTCCTATGTCACTGCCCCGAAATTGCGGGGAAGCGTCTGGCACCATTGGCAGTAACTGTATTAGTGAGTCACACATATCGGCCAAGGGCGTGACTGCGGTCCTTTCCGTATGAAGAGGGCTTTGGGGTCACGCACAGGTCTACAAGGGGACGAGACGGGATTACACAAGCGTCAGGGGCTCTTTTGGTCTCAACCCCAACAATAATAATGAATTCATTCGTTTTTATAGAGAAAACTTATTCAATATTCGAAATACACTTCTACTGTAACATTATAAGTTGTTCTCTGCAACAAGACACATTGATTGACCATTTATGAGTATCCCTGCTTTTCTAGAGATAATATTTTCGGTATAAGACAGAAACATCAACATGATGAAATAAGTTTCAGTTTTTTTTGTTAGCGAGAATAAACCTCCCTCTATGATGAAGCAAAGTTATTTAATGCCTGTCAGGAAGCACCCGTGTAAAAATAATTCGTCATGGGTTTTTTCTGAAAAAGGCCTAATTTGTCTTTAAGACGTTGAAGTCTAGCTCCGGCTCATAAGCTAGAATTCATAGACGTCAAATTTTGTCTTACGATTATGGTTATAGCTCACAGTGGAAAGACTAACGGAACTTGTCTCAAGACATGAAGATTTCTGTTATGTCTTGGTTCAAGGCAAACAAAAAAGGTTCTACATAATCTGGACTTGAACTTGAAAATTAATTTTTTGCTTAATTTTTGGAATAGCTATTTAAAAGTTAAAAAATCTACCCGTTGGGCGGACCCATTCTCATCGCGCGCTACGCGCGTGGCTCGCGAGTTTGAGCGCGTAAGGCGTGCATCTATTGGATCTCACGCTTCGCGTTCGATAATGTGTTCACTTCGTCTTATGCATTTGATCTATGTACTTTCCCCATATTTGTGCAGAAATCTTTTTGAATTAAAAGTTAAACCACTGACAACTGTAATTTGGTGATTGCGAATTCCCTTTTGTTAAAGCTCCTTCGGTTTCAACAAAATATTACACGTGTCTCGCGCTTCGCAATCGAATAAAATATCTGTACCTCAATTTTTTCAATTATTATGTTTATCGCTTAAAAATATAGATAAGTGCATTCTTTTTTTCGAATTTTTTTGATAAAAGTAAAGTCTAATTGATTGATGCGGCTCCGGTTTTCGCTGGAAAATTATGTCGTTTAAGATTTTATTGTATCTTGTGTTGTTTTCCCATAAATATGAATTGTTTGATTCTAATAGCATATTTTTACGATTAATACAAAAACTATGGGTCTCATAAAAAATAGTCTTGAACAAATTTGTAGATTTTTTTTGAGATGAAC
This sequence comes from Melikaiella ostensackeni, assembly GCA_032362435.1. Classification (NCBI taxonomy): domain Eukaryota; kingdom Metazoa; phylum Arthropoda; class Insecta; order Hymenoptera; family Cynipidae; genus Melikaiella; species Melikaiella ostensackeni. The sequence goes on from JAUMHM010084793.1 coordinate 9,217, forward strand.
AATTTTGTTTCTAAACATTTTTTTCGTATCTCGCACAGTTTTGCCGGAAAGTGGATTTTGTGTTTTGATAACACTTTTCATCATTATATAAGAAACTTTTCGTTTCACCGGAAAAATAGTCTGAAGAAAATTTGTTGCAATTTTGAGATAAATAATTTTGTTCGTAACATTTTTTTCGTATCTCGTATGAGTTTGCTGGAAAATGGATTTTTTTTAAAATACCATTTTAGATGGATAAAACCATAACTGTCGGTCAAAAATATTTGGTTAAGGGACTCGTCCTTTCTTTTCAGGCCTTAAAACAGTGTGCTCAAGGGCAATCTAATCGAGTATTTCCTCCTAGAACTATCACATTCACAGACAACAACGACAATGACAACGACAAACAAGCACCGACGTAAAATCCATTTTTTCTCAATCAGTGATTCCGAAAACATCGGGATTTCATGAAATGCGTGCAAATCAATTTTTATATGAAACCAATGCCTTCTCATTGAGATGAGAATGGAAAAATCAGAATCTGCAAGTATTAACGACTATAGCCATCTAAGATTCGCTTTATATTATATTTGCTTTATATTGTATAGCAGATTTAAAAAATTGTTCAAACATAAATTAGGATTAGCCTTTATGCCGGTAAGAAAGCCCTTTCTGCCAGGGCAGGTAGACATTGAAAACCTTCTTCCTGGTTCAAGACATAAAATAATGTCTGGCTCCGTCTTATAATCCGGACTTTCCAAACGTCTTCAACGGTTCTTGAAAATGTCTCGATTTCCTGCCATCAAGACGAAATCCAAGACGAAATATTTTTACACGGGTAAAGTGCTCATAAAGTGAGAACAAATGAATATATCCGAAGTGAATACGCCCATGGTACCTCGCAGCTGTATTTTAAAAAATATATGCTCACCCGTTATTATGACGGACATGAACGTGTTCCGGCAATTTATCGCCATTTTTCTTCCACGCCGGACGTGGCACACTCGAACCGGACCGCGAAGAACGAGCGATGCACACGAGCTCAATGCCACTTCCGGTTTTGTAATAACGATCACGCAGCTCATGATTAGAGTCGTCCGTAATTCTGATGTCAGGTGCTGTGAAAAAAAATCGATACAAGTACATAAATAAATCAACAATGAAAGAGGTACAATTCTCTTTTATTTTTCTTCTTAGTTCTTCTAATGTCTTTTTTCTCTATACCTATAGGTATAAAGAGAAAAGACATTAGAAATTCCTATTACTTAGCATACTGCATAATAGCCATTTGCTTCTGTCGTAAGAAGCGAAGACACTTTAGCTTGCAAACTAAGTCCGGACTTCAAGAACACTGAATTTTACGATCAAAAGCGTGGAAAGGCGAAAAGGAGAACAGACGGATAGGGGATGAGCAAAGTGAAATCGCTTCATAGTATTTTCAGGGAGGTTGAGTCTGAGACTCGGTTTTAAAATGATTGTGGAGAACAATAATAAAAAAGAACGGTGTTCTGTAATGATTAAGTTTGTAAACGTTTAGGCTTTCAAAAAGTTTCGTTTATAAAGTAAAAATATCCGTAGTAATTCTTCTCGGAATGAACTTAAATTGCTTCATTAGGGCAGATGCAATATTTCTCAACCTGAATAAAACGAAGACAAAATAGCAAAATCTTGCTCAAAGTGCGCAAACGCAGTGATTCGAAAAAGTTTTTTCTTCACATGGTTTCAGAATTGGAAACTTTCCGCACGCTAAACATGCTTCGAAAATCAAACATTCCGTGCACGTTCTACAAAAAATAATTAGCAGCAATTTGATTAATAGTAGTGCTTGAGCTTTATCCAGGACAATTAATTATTTTTTCCTCTTGCCTTACCTTAGTTGGAAGCCGGAATAGAGGTTACGTTCAGGAATGATGAATTATTCTGTTGTCCAGAAAATGAATGCATTCAAGCTCTAATTGAACAAGCATTTTCAAAACTATCGAATATTTGAAGTAAAATGTGATTAACATCATTTTATTGTAGTTCTTTGGTGATGAAAGATTGTCACTATTTATCATTTATTTTTAGAAAAATTTGTACATTGAATTATCTTAGGATACAAAGAATTAAAAAAAACAATATGTCTTACTTAAGAATATGGCTCAGTGTGGTAAATCGAATTTAAACAAAATGGATATTTTATGAAACTCACGATTTCAAGTTAAAAGTCTATAGATTATTATCCTCGCAGTAGTATGTTAAGCACTTCACTCCAGATGCCTTATGAAAAAGGAAAGAAATGCGTCGACTCACTAAGGAAAAGTTATTCCACTTTAGCACATTAGCACGGACTTTCACAGATTCCTGTAGTGGATAGTGAGATTTCACGAGTTTGCAGAAGCGAATGATCGAATGAAGTTTTGAGACAAATCGGATGAGGAAAATTGGTATATTTGTCACTAAATGTGGTCGGAGCGCACCTGAACTTGGACTCAGTCTCAAAAACTACTTTCTCAAGTCATATTATTCAACGAAGAAAACTTGGAAGGACATATTTTACACAAATTGTGACGTCAGATAAATCACAACAAGTGGAATGCTTCAAATAAATTAATCAATTAACAAAATAAATCAAGAATAAGCAAAAAGCAGTGGTTATCTTTGAATTTCTCTTGAGTATTATACACAGTAAAAAAGAATACTTAAACTAATATTCGACTTAATCTCAGATTTAACTTGAATTAAGCAAGCAACTAAATTTAAGTGTATTAAGTATCTTGAAGGAAGTAATAACTTATCTTAAATAAGAAATAAGTATCTGTTGACTGAAAAAAAGGAAACTATGCCCCTGAATTTCAAAATACTGTTCTGAAAGTAAGTTCATTGGAACTTGAATGAAATGTAAGGTTATCATTACCTGAAAATTAG
>JAUMHM010084794.1:0-12099 GCA_032362435.1 Melikaiella ostensackeni
TTTTTTGATCATCCGCACCGAGTGCGGCGCGCGCCCACTCATGGGAAGCCAAAAGGCGCGCCCGCCGGAAGGTTAAGAGAACGGAAAAGATCTGAATACATCGAAAAGCTAAGAAAAGAAAAATTTCCGAATGACATACGTATTTCCTGATCTTGAGTTCAACCTTGATGAAGCATGTGTATTAACTTCTCATCCGCCTGTATCCTTGTACGTCAATACAACTACCGTATTCCCGTTGATTGATCGAGTCGTCTCTACGCTACATTCGGCATGTCAGGTCAATGTCATTCAAGATGCTGATGACGTTGCTATTCTTAAGCTCGTCACTGCTAAATAGTTGGAGGCAAAGTTATGGTATGCTAGATATGACACATAACACGTCATCTTCAACCAGAATGTAGCAACTAGGGTACAGAGAACAGAGATGTTTTACCGTTACTCGATTTTTCCGTTATCTTGGTATATAGAGCAAGTCGGAAAATTCACCTCAAATGAGCAAGTACATGTGCCAATTATTTCACAAGGCCGGTACAGTCAGATGCCTTATCATCCAACAGTAACTGGACTCATATTGCGTTATGATCATACAATTGAATTCCCCGTTGGTAATCTTATCAATGGGGTACGTCGATTGATTGAGCTCATTGATGTCGACGCCCTATATCAGCATGGGATTATAAATGATTTTGGATTAACTCCAGAATTTTTGGATGCACCGAACATGCTTCCGTGGATCGGTTTGATGCTGTTTAATCCATACACTCCACCAGTCCCAGATGATAACTTGCTTGCCAGGCAATATAACGGGTTATTGGACAGGATCGAGCGGAAGGTCAATGGTTTGCAAGTACCCATTGATTTCAGGACAGCGAAAGGTTCGGCATCACAACTCGCCACCGTAAGAGACTTCGGAGATAAAGATGCTTCAGAATGCCTTTCACGGTCCACCAGACCCATAAGTTCTGCACGCAGCAAGCATCTCGATGAAATCCTTGAAAGGCTAGCGGAAAATAATTTAACGCTAGACCTTAGTAAATCCAACTTCTTCAATTAGGAGACAAAGTTTCTGGGATTCACTACCGAAAAGAAACTCCTTGCAATAGTATGAGCACTGCAGAAATTTAGAACTTATCTGCATGGTGCGAAAATAATTAACCGTATTGATCATCTAGCGCTCACATTCCTGAAGACCTGCAAGTTTGTAAATGCACGCTTCACACGCTGGATTCTCGCGATACAAGAGTATAACATCCAAGTCGAACACCTCCCCGGAAAAAATAATATAATGGCCTGTTTCAGTAAGTATAGGTGAACTCACAACTATTGCGTTGTATCTAATCCCACAACTCCTAACCTTCCTGACCAAACATTGTCACAAACTTATTGTTACGGCCATATCATTGCTATGGTTTTGACAATTGTCATTGCTATTGTTGCGTCAATCGACAACAAATCGGCTCCTTTTTAAACAAAAAACAGGTAAACAAAAACTAGCACTTTTCAACAAATTATAGAAAGAGTATCGCGTCCCACATGTTGAAAAAGCGATGATTTGGAACTCGTGTGATAGCCACCCTCGCACTGAATGAACCCTCCTGTGGCCTGCTTCAGTAAGTGAAGGTTAACTCACAACTATTGCGTTGTATCTAATTACACCACTTCTAACTTTCCTGACCAAACATTGTCACCAACTCATTGTTACGGCCATATTATTGCCATGGTTTTGACAATTGCCATTGTTATTGTTACGTCAATCGACAACAAAGCGCCTCCTTTTCAAACAAGAAAACAAATGTTAATCATTTTTAGAACACAGAATAGGCGGAACCAACGACAAATTGTAGCCAATCATAAATCATGATTTTTGACGCCTCCAGATTAGAAAGCGGGGGAAACAATAAGTTGTCAATCGATAATAGGCCGACACGTAAGTAAAAATAAATCGACACCCCACGAATTCCGTTAAACCTCGGATGTTTCTTAGAAATCTTATACAGCATGACAAATAAATTAGCCAAGCCGAACTAAAAAGGGACACGTGTAATCAATATGAGCCTGACACGCATTCCTTCTAGAAAAATATCTGCATGAAGGACGTTTTACCTCGAAACACATCCCCTCTTGAGAAGAAATTCCCAACCACCCCCAGCATATAAAATAATATATTTCGGCGGATCGAGTCACTCTTGGATTTCGAACAACTCTGTCTCAGCAGAGTTGTGTCAGACTCTTAAAACGAAATCGTGGATTAAAACCTAGACTACTACGAATTTCCATCCATTCTTTGGGTCTCTGATCCCAACAAAATACCAGCCACAACGTCTCAAATCACCCTTTGCTGGAGTACTAACTATTAAGCCTTGCTGTCGCCATGTCTGGAAAATCAACATCCATCGCCCCGCCGGATCCAGCAGATTCATTCATCAATTTTATCAGGTAAGATTTTGAGTTAATTTACTATCTCTCCTTTTCTCTGTGTTCTTATTCCCTCGCATATTTAATTGTGGTTCTTTTTACAGGAAACACAACCGAGGTATTACCAGAATTCAGCCGTCGTGACTTTCGCCTTCCCATATTAGAAGCCTTTCTCTAACAATAAACCTAATAATTCAACCTGACTCGACTTTTCATATAACCTATTGAAGGGATAACTTGATAATATATTTATTATTGTATTAAAAAGATTCAAAAAGGAATTCACCACCGATTATTTGAACGTTTCTTGTCTCCTTAGTCCAGAGCCTTCAGGTCTATAGATGAAACAAGACGAGTCTCAAATGAACAAATTGGTATGGAACGTTTAGCCCTTTGAAGAAGTACCAGACTATAAGTCATAGAATATGTGAAGGGTCCAGGAACGAAAGGTACTAACCAACAAAATTTTGAAAATATTTTTTTCTAAATTTTCGTACTCGCCTCTCCATCTTACATATCAGGATGTTCAGCAAAGCCATAAAAACTAATTATATATCTTTTTTATTCATACCAAAGTTGACGAAGGGTCTATATCAAGGGGTATTCCGCGAAGAAAAGGGGCGAAGCGTGTACAGAGCCTTATGAAAAATCGTAATTTTTCGACCTAATCGCGAGGTTTTAAGCGGAAAATACTAGTCTGCGTCGCCATTTAACGGATTCAAAGTTAGCTAGAGAGTCCTTGAAAGTGTATTAGGGATAATTTCCCATTTTCACGTTCATGTTTCGTCAGTGCCGCGTTACCAAGCTACGTGCATGGAAATCGCGAATGATTTCGTTTATAGTGTGTGAATAATTCTTCGAAAATTCGAAAAGCTGCTCTGTACCCAGTATTCATTGGAGTGTCCCGAGTAGTTAAGAAAAATTGTGCGTGAAAGTCGATTAATCGCAGAGAAAAATGCGGAAAAGTGCGATGCGTCGCAACAGCCCCCTGGCAACTTTGAATGCTCACAGTTTGAAAACAATTACGAATATTACTCTGAAAACTATGTGGTATTTGTATCTCATTGCTTTCTGCTAGTTTCACCCACTTTTACAGGAAAATTTCGTAAAAATACAAAATGAAAATGTTTTTCCGCTTTCCCGGAAAATTTTTGAAATCGCGGGTTAGCCCCTTTCGTCCCCGGACCCTTCATGTGTATTATATGTATTATATGTGTATTATATGTTTGTATGTATGAATAGGTATATGTATTATATGTGTGTAATATATGTAGGGGAAAGTGGTCTTAAGTCGGCACTGTGGGTTAGGCTGGCACCCTCGCATTTCTCAGAGATGGCGCGCGTGTCAGCTTAACCATTTTGTCGTATGACAGGTTGGTAGACATGAATGTAATTTACGCTGCCAATTGTCACTTTAGTTTTCGCTTGACAGCGTGAGCGGGGTAGAAATTTTTCGTGCAAATGTAATTCCATTTTCTTCCATTCTTGTGAAGCAGCTGCAGGTGTGTAAATATTTTGAAAAGTTCAATCATTTAAGTGCATTGGATTCTGTGTTCTATGTGCTTTCGTCTGAATTAGTCAATTTCTCATTCGGATTTGTTTCGTGTGCGTAATAGCATGAAATGTGTAATCATTCGTAGTGGTCCTGAGTCGGCACCTTTTTTTTGTTGCTTTTGTTGTTATTTGAGTGTTATTTTATTTTGTTGTGTTTTAATTTCATGTCACTCGTCTCTTGTTGTTTTTTTTTTAGTTTGGTTGGGGTTTGACTGCATGTTGCTTGTCTCTGGTAGGTGTCGTTTTATTTTCTGTGTTTTCTCATTGACTTTTTGCTGATTCTATTTTCTTGTAGTCATATGACGCGATTTCAAACGCAAGAAACCAAAGCGTGATCCCCTTGCGCTGCGACGCGCATTGGGGGTCATGAAGTTCAGCATGTGTTGGAAACGCGCTTCTCTGGAATTCAAAGTGCCACGCTTGACATTGCAGCTCCATTGGAAAAACAATAGAAATGAACCACCAGCAGACACGGACAGCACGACGCCTATCACACCAATGGGAGTAAATTAGGACGATTTGCATATTGCAACACATGGCCGTAAGACGGTGCGTCGTTCGATTTTTTCTGTGCTTCAACGCCTCATTATGCCTTAAATTTTATTGCAGATGTTCACAAAATAAGAAGAAAATGCTTTAGAGAAACATATGTTGTGCTTATCGGACATCTATTATGGCTGGACCGCGACGCATGCTCGTTCATTGGCCTATGAGTTTGACGAAAAATTGGATATCGTTCATCCAAACGTTTGGGATCGTCATGAGTTAGCTGATTTGGAATGATTTCGTTCATGCCTAAAATGGCATCCTAAATTGTCGCTCCGAAAACCAAAAGCTACCAGTTTGGTCCGTGTGAGCACGTTCAATCGAACGAATATTGCAGCGTACTTTGGTTATTATTTCCAAGTTATGAAGGAAATAAAAGTTACGCCGTACAACATTTGGAACATCGATGACACTGGTGTGACTACTGTACACAAAACGGTGCATGTGGTGTCTCGTTGCGGCCGAAAGAAAATTGGACCAATAACGTCTGCAGAACGCGGGCAACTTGTCACTTTAATCCGAGCGGTGTCAGCTGCTGGTATGCGCGCCCCGTCGTTCTTCGTCTCTTTCTTCACGTCCGCTTCCATCAACATTTTCTTAATGGAGGTCCCGTTGGCCGCGCGGTGGTGCAAATCCCTCTGGTTGGAGCAATTCCGATCTGTTTTTGAAATTTTTGAGAAAATTCCAAAAATTCACGCGATGCAGCCCGACTGACCCCATTCTGCTCCTCCTTGACAACCATAAATCTCATCGCGGATTGGTAGTTCTTGAATACTGTCGCGCTAATGGGATTCCTGTTATTACCTTTCCCCCTCACTCTTCCCACCGACTCCAATCTTTGGACGTCAGTGTCTTCGGTCCCTTCAAAACTGCATTAAATAAGCATTTCGAGTCGTTCATCCACATGAATCCTGGACGCGCAGTTCAGATTTTCGACATTTCCTCCATGGTTCGCCGAGCGCTCGAACTTGGTGCCACGGAAGTAAATATCAAATCGGGCTTCAGAGCAACGAGAATTTAGCCGATCGATATTGCTATCTTCCAAGATATCGACTATTTGCCAAGCTCAATAACGGATCGACCGAATCCTGAAGACACTCCCAGCGCTCCGATGAAAAAAGTGGTTCAAGAGGCAGAGGGTGACGTCAGAGTCATCGTCACAGACTACGGGATCGATGCGGTGATTTGAGAAGACTCGAAGGATTGTTCAAATCAGCCTATCAGTTTGTTCAAGCCGTGCACGTCCACGTCACTTCTACATACTACCTTAGAAGGTCTGTCACCGTTTCTGAAGGCACCACCACGCAAAACGACAGGGAAACGATGAGGCCGAAAGCTAGGCCAAACGACGATTTTAACGGCTGATGTCGAAATCAGCCGTATCGACAACGAAGGAGAACAGCGTCGTCAAAGCAGCGCCAAAGGGGAGAAACCGCGAGGACGACTACGAAAGAACAACTCAAAACCAGAACCATCAAAACAAAGACAAGAACGCCAGTGCCCGAAGCTCTCCACAAGTGGTTTGCAGCCGCGTTCGCGTCTGCCACGAAGTTCAATACGCCCCACGTACTACGACTCAGACGACGGTAGTGAGTGATCATGCATTTTGATTTTCACTCTTTTTCTTCCTTTTTGAGATTTATATTTTAACGATTTTCATTATTGTAATTGGAGAAATGTTTTCATCCTATAAATGAAGTTTGACAATATTCTACATGTTTTTTCATTTTAAATGGTTTAAATTTGTCCATTTCCTCCTAAAACTTACATAACCTGCCCTCTTCCTTGCATTTGAGCGGAAAAAATTATGTGCCAACACAGGGCCAGGGGGTGCCGGCTTAGAACCACCATCTTGAGAAATAACAAAAATCGACTTCTTCACTTTGCGCTGCATTGCGACCGCAAAAATCACTCCACACTGCTCCGAACGACATAGAATTGTAGACAAAGGATCGTGGTACCCGACCAAAGACATTAAAGCGCCAATAAACCCTGTTACCCTCTGTTTTTGACAAAAACTCTTACTCTGCCGACTTCGGAGGACCACTCTCCCCTATATTATATGTGTATTAATAAATCAATTTCCCTGTTCATTTTCAAGCTAACTAAATATAACAATATTGATATTCACAATGTAACAAAACTTGATATCAAGTTGAAACATGTCGGCTATTAATAAAATTCAATTTCGAAAATCAAAGAACCGAAATAGGAGTTGTCACGTGGTGATCTTAATGAAAAATGAATATGGCACCGGTTAACAAAACTATCTTATACATATCTTTATTGAATGCGTTGAGACGGTCTAGTCTATTCTCATAATTTTCAAATAAAAAAATAATTATTAAATTCAATCTTTAGAATATTGAGGGACGGGCGACAATTAGAGTAGGTGCGCCCGTAACTCAAAGAAGAATTTTCAATCAGAGCGCAATGATGACTGAGAATCATACGATCGAGAATTGCACGCGCAAACGCAGAAATAAGTGGGGATAACGTGGGTCCGATTCAGGTAGCCACCAGGTAGCATCTTCACTAATCGAGCGAGACTCGTTCACTTCTTCCAAGAGCCTCAGCGAGGAGAGACGGACTTGGTTTCTGCTCTATTCAGGGAAAACTGGCAATGGAGACAGAATGTACTTACGAATTGGCGTCATAAACATTCCCGTGAAGGAAACATACTCTTCTGGGAGTCTCCTTTTTGCTTCTGAGAAATTATTCTCATTCGTTTTTGGAATTTCAATAATTAACGTGAGTTTGTGTGGAATTTAAAAAAATTAGAAATACAAATGTGTGTAATGTTTGTAACGACTCTGCACTCCATTAAACGATGAAGACCTTGTTGTGCATGATTGTATCTTGAATTTTGAATTAAAAAGTGAACAACATTTTATTTATTTCAAAATCAATTGCGTAGATTACTTAATATTCAAATCTAAAAGTGCAACGGAACTCGTAACGACTTTTCACTTAATTTGAACATCAAGACCACGTTGTGTGAGTGAAGTCTGGCGTCATCAATGAAAGAGAATCCAAAATTCAGACGCTTGTGACAGGGTAAATGTTATTTCCCTGTCACTCTGAAATTTTCTTTTCTTTTCTAAAATAATCATAACAATTCAACTAAGATCAGAAGGCACACCTCGACCCAGAAGCACTCACTTTAGTTGTTCAGAGGTTTGTTATTTACTTGTTGAATGTTTGTTTTCATGTTGTCGCCTGTCACGACGATTTTGAGGTTAACGGCAACAACAACAGATACAGGATCATGGACTGACGAGATTTGACCTGGCTTGCGTATTCTTAGCCTTAAGGCCGTATTTGAGGAAGGTCACGGTTCCGTCATTACAAACGCATCCTGGTCCATGGATCGACGAATGACACAGGCCGTCACTTACTGCCACCATCTTGTTCTGGTCCCTGAGCGCCATATTACAAAGGCGTGACGTCACGGCTTGCACGTTTCAACCATACGGCTGATGAACCATCGAGTTCAACCGATGGGGGAACTACCCAGCCGTGCGCCATGTTATGAAGTTGTGACGTCACAACACTTTATTTACCATTCGACTTTAAGTCCAACGATTTGGCCATGTCGACCTTCGAATATTAAAATGGGACGAATAGGGTTTGTCAAGGACGGAACCGAGTGGTTCGGCAACCACTTTTGCCGCAAAAAGTACCACACGTTCGTTCCGTAAGGATCGGTATCTTGCGTAATCATTTATGAATTTCGAAATGTATCTACGAACGTTGTCTGTTGTTGTACATATTATCGCTCAGAATTGTCTTCATATCCTAACTCTTGTCACATCTTATAGTTAGCACTATTGTTTTGTAAGTAGCTAGTAACTAGATTTATGACTGGTTTTGTAACTAGCTTACGCACTGACTCGGCAACCTTATCTCTCATGAACGTAACTTCATGCAACCGCCCCTCGAACCTACCGTCATGGCGCGTCGCAACGAAGGCTTCACTTCTGTTCTTGGCTTCGAGGAGCGTACGGCAGTGTTGCCAGATGGATGGAGCAAAGCCGCCCTAGAGCATGATTCATTCACCCCTAGATTTACCCTTTCACTGACTGACTCCACCTAAACGAAATTTCGTTTTTCTCAGGCCAATCACATGAAAGAAAGTAAGAGATACTCCGTCGTACACGGTCTATGATTGGTTAATGCCATTGATACCAGCTACGCCGCCATATTGAGAAAATGCACAGCTAGCGGTTGTGTTGAATGGAACCAAGATGGCCGTGAAGCTGGTATGCGCGAATTGGACGAAAATAGAACGTTTTTCGGCTAGACCATGAGTGTATTTCAGGATTTCTTCCCCTTAAAAATCTCCCTTGAAAATTTTTTCCCCCCAAAGATTTCGTCCCCCTAAAATTCCCCCTGGAAGACAAAAACCCCCCAGATCTGGGCGTAAACCCCCCAATCTGGCAACACTGGCGTACGGTTCCTCTTCTTTCAGTGGTGCCTCTGACAATTTGATTTCGATTTGGTTGGCTTGGATGGGATTTTATTGGCACACTGATTTATACGATACTGGATCTATTTACCTATTAATTATTAATTATAACGGTTTTGAGGATTCGACGAAAATGTCAGAGGTAAATTTCTTTGATTCCTCAGCAAGCGTCGCAATGGCGTTGTAGTTTTGACCAACACGGCCCCTTTTGTTTGACCATTGCCTCGCTTGGCCTCTTTAAGTGTTCTCAGTGACATAAAGTCGAATCAGTGCGTGAGACTTCCTTTCCCCCCCTCGCGGTAAAATCTGTATTTTTATCTGTTTGTTTGTTCCGAAAAGAGAGGCCACATGTCGAGATTTTCGGCCTACGACCGCGTGGTCGTCTATCAGTAGATTTTTCTTCCGTGAGTTCTTTTGCATATATAAAGTTGTGGTTGTAAAGATTGCCGCATTAATATTGGTGAAGTCTGGTAAACCCGATAAAGTGAAACCCTTTGGCCGTTGTGATTTCAAGAACCGCTCCCTGAATTAAGTGTTTTCTTTTATTTTCTTAGCTTCCTTCCTTTTTCTTATTTTTTATTTATTAAATTCTGAGCCGGGTAGATTAACTTGAATTCTTTTTTGGGACCTGGCATTCTCCTTTTTTGGGACCTGGCTGGCGCCCAAATCCCACGAGGCAGTATACACGTATATGGACTAACGTCTATATACATATATACGCACGTGTACCGAAATACGTGTTTAGTCATAGTACCATATACGTATTAGAGATATGTGATGCCATGAGTGAGGTGATGAAATAAATAAAATTACCCCTCATACTACGTTTCCACTTATTAGCTTTTCTTACTGTCTTCTTTAATCGCTTTTTCAAATCTTGAATAATTTTATTATTTTACGATTGCTTTTTTCTGTCTTTGCAGATTTTTGCAGAGTCCGGTGAGTCTTCAGTTTTGAACATTGCTCGGTTTCCTTTTTTTTGAAGTCTCCATATTTTTCTATGACGTTGTTTTCCCCTCAAAGTCATTTCAGAAATTGTTTTGTTATCACCAGTTTGACGACGTCGTTTGAATCTTTTCCTTTCATTATTTTTATCCTTTTTATGTAATTCTGGATCAGTAAAGTCTGTTCCTTTTTGTAATGAAATGTTATTTTTCACGTTACTTGAGACGTCATCAAGTAATTGACCGGCAGGTGCCCTGTATAAAATAATTCTATTATAAATCTACTAATGAAAGCGTCATCTAGAAACTTGAATTACACATAAACGAGTCATTTATAATTAAAGTCGGATCTCTTGTTCCTTATTATTGTGCTTGAAATATTATATTTTATATATTTTAAACTACACGCTGTCTTGCGGTGGTTTGTCCCCTGGTCCAAATTAAAAACTTCGATTATTTTGTTTAAACATTCCATACTTACGCTACCGGCAGAAATGATCTACACGCCTGTTTTTTGAGCTGTTGCTGAAGTATCATAATTTTTATAATATCAGAATGAGAATTTTTTCCTTATAATACTGCGAATTTTATTAAAATTTAACTTCAAATAAGCCCAAGTTGAAGGCAAAAGATCAATATTATAACAAGATTTTGAAAAAAAAAATAATTAGATTTCGATGTTATTAAAAAAAGAGAAAAAACTCTGGAAAGAAAGAACATTCTTTGAAGTTCTTGTGCTCATTTTAAAAGTGAGTTTCCATAATATCCTTAGAAATTGTGAAGATATTGAAAAAAATGTTCTAGATTGTGCCCTAGGTTCAAACTTGGCGCAAAAAATATCGCAATTTTTCGAAAATCAGTAAATACAATTTTTTTGAAAATCATTTCTTATCATATTTTAATGAATTTTAGTAATAATTACATTAAATGCCATCATTTTGAATCCCTTTTAAATCATGTTGCAAGTTATATCATTATTTAACATTTTGCAACTTTTTTGCGCCAAGTCTGACAATAAAATATGATCTACGGAAAAAATTTGAAGTATCCTAATTAATGAACAAAATACCATGGAAAATTAATTTAAAAACAGGTCCAGAACTTTAAATAAATGTTAACTGTTTTCAGAGTTATTCTAATTTATTGAAAACATCGAAATTTGATGTTTCTTTGCAATATTTTTTTATAAAATTAACATCTTGTCTTCAGTTTGAGCTTATTAGACGCAAAATTTTATTACCTTTCGTTTCAATGTAAGGAAAAAAATTGTGTGTCAATATTTGAAAAATTAAGATGTTTAGCAACATCTCAAAAAATAGGGGTATAGATGATTTCCGACGGTACTGTATATTTTAATTTGTTTGACTTACATGACTTTAAAAACTATTCAGGACTTTTGAAAAATTATTCTTGACAAGGCCGTGTCTCTGTAGAAATTTTGTACTTTTAAATGAGCAAAATGTATATTTTTCTGAATTTCCACTTCGATTATTCAAGAAAGCTTAATATTATTCCAATTAAATTAAATTAATAGAGATCAGGCTCACTCTTGACTATGATCCAACTTGCTCGAGCTTCTAGTGAATACTGATTTTTTTATGATTTCATTATGTGTAGGTACATCATTTCGATTGAAATTTCTTCTTCTATTGCGCTCAGCTTTCTTTTGAGCTTCTGCTTGGCGTTTTAATGCCTGCTTTTGCCTTTTACGCAGTAAAAGTTCTTCATTTTTGCTCAAAGCTTTTGGCGAATTTTCTGTGCTTGATTCCGTCATTCAACTTAAATAAAATAATGGAAACGGTAAAATAAAATCTTAAAAACAAAAGCAAAAAAATTAATTTTGATATCAAATTTGTTTCTGTGTAATTAATGCTCAAAAATCGATATCAACAGAATGGAAGTAAATTTCGAGGTTAGGAAATATTTTTTTTTATATATTAGAAAACAGTATAAATAAAACAAACAATACTTACAAATGAATGAATATTCCCGTTGTAATTTTAGTAAAAAAAGCACCAGTCACTTGAAGAAACACATACAAGTATTTACATTTTTATTTAAACGCAAATTATGTGGATAATTTTATTATACACTAGCATCTTTCGTTTAATAGTTTGTAACAATTCATTTATTTCTTGCACACAAACTAGTTTTGACCAGTCTAAATAGACA
>JAUMHM010084795.1:0-12098 GCA_032362435.1 Melikaiella ostensackeni
CAGGCGCGCCATGTAACCCCTGCGAGCAGGTATGATGCTGGCATCGTAGCAATCCAGCAAGTCATCCTTGAGTCGATTCGTCCACTCAAGACGTCGACCGTCTCGCCGATCCGTCATCTGAAATTTGTCGGAGAATGAAGATGACCATCATGACCAATACGAGGCGTTTTAACGGAAATTATTGAAACAGTGTCTTGCCGTGAAGGAGAACTTCCTAGTATTTCAAAACTCTTTTTATCTTGAAACCTAAGACGCTCCCCTTCACAGCGTCACGTAATATGTGAAAGCTCCCATATAAGTAGCAATATTTAATCATTTCCCATTTTTAGATGAGCTGCCTCCTACTTGGAATGAATATTTCAAAAATTCAGAGAACAAGAAGGAGTTATTCGAATTTTTTGCTAGTGCGTTCCGTAAGCTAGACACGAACCTACAAGTGGTCACCAACCACGGACCAGTTATCAAGTCAGACATACCGGATTCCTCTTTGAGGGATGTCCCATGCGGCAGAATGGAGGAGGCAGATGGCAAGATCATCTGGCATATGTGGTTGTGCAATGAGCTATGAGTGTGCTCATTCGCGCATTTAGACACTGACGTTTTGTTTCTTGTTGTGTCTCATTTCTTCACCTTGCAGAAAATCGGTTTGCGGTAACTGTGGGTTCTCAGTGGCCAGGGAAAAAACGCCGATTCATATATGTACATTCAATTGTTATCGTACTAGGCGAAGAGATGGCTGTTGTACCACGGGGCTTCCATGCAGTTAGTGGTTGTGACAAGGTCTCATTCCTTATCTCAAAATTGAAAAAGTTACATTTGAAGGCCTGACTTGCATGCCCACAGGCAACATAAGCTTTACAATTTTTGGGTGAAGTACATGATGAAATCTCTGAACTTATCCACAAATTTATTCAGAAGTATGCGGCACACTTATTTGCCTCTCGCTAGCAGTTTCAGGAAATAGGTAGACCCTTAACCTTTGAACGAGCTCCGTCGGCACTTGTTCGAGGCCGAGCACAAGCTGCACCTTCTGCGACCAAATGAGGCTGCCCTTCGCCAGCATACTTTGCGTGCAGCATATCAAGCAGGGCAAATATTGGGTCCTGTTAGCAAGGGCTTTGATTCCAGTGTGCCCTCATCAGCTGGGGGATGGGGCTGGAAGAAGACAGAAGCTGTATCTTGGACACCCCATTGGTTGGATCTGCCCTGGACTTGGACGCCTTGCAGGGAGCTAGACATTAAATGTGGACGTGAGACACAGGATGCCACGCCCAATGCAGTAATAGAGAGTATGTATGTAGGTCTTACATATCCTACATAGATTTATTACCATGAAGTTACATGCTAAATTTTGAAATCATACTCTCGGGTATCAATCCCTGGACTCAGATGGAGAAGACATTCAGGATTAAGCTTATTTTATGGTTTCATGTACGCAAAATATAGAATATGTACATTTTATATAAACATATATAATATATTTTCAATATACGTTTCAAATTGAGTTTAAAACATTTATTTGACAGCACATTTAGCACCAACGACCTTGTTTGAGTCGGAAATGGCACCCTGGACGCCTAAAGTATACGACACGGCGTACTGATGTTCAAACATGCTCAACTTTGTTCAAGGACATTAAATAACTTTGTGAAATAATTAAATACTTCTGTTTAACAGCATTAAATAACTTATAAGCGGTAAATTGGCTACGTTTTTCAAGCCATAATAACGATGAACTATTACTATTACTCCACTACTACTATTACTATTACTACCCTTGTTCATATGCCTGGATATTTCTCCATCTAGTTTTCCGGTGGTAGAAAATAAACTTCCAACTGCCAACTGCCTGATCCACTCTTCGTCTAAGGTAATGTTGCTTGCCGTTCTCTCATTCCGTCTTTCTAACATAATAATCTTTGTTTTATTTACATTAATCTTTAAGCCAATACTATTTGCAGTAGCATTCAATCTGCTCAACATTCTCTGCAAGTCAGCATTCTATCGTAATAACCTCATCATCTTTAACCGTCAATCCACGCACCTTCACTGTTCCGAGAACAAAACCTTCTTTTTCTTCTTCTTCTAACAGAACTATTCCTGGACATTTGTCCATGAATATAATGAGTAACCAAGCGGACATTACACAACCTTGTCTAACGCCCTGTCTAATATCAAATCAATCACCATTGACTCCTCACTCTTTCAAAACTTCCCAAAGTTTACCTCCATCCACCATGTCAAAGGCTTTTTCAAGATCAACGAATGCACAGAAAACTGTTTTGCCTAGCCTCAAACTTTTTCTAGAAGCTGTCTCAAACTAAACACCTGATTCGCTCATGATCTTTCTGGCATAAAACCATACTGGACTTCCCAGATCTTTTCTTCTGCTATTTCCATGACCTTACTAATAAGTATTTTACAAAATATTTTGCTGGGATACTTAGTAACCTCATAGCTCTATAATCATTGCAGTCACTTATATCACCCTTTCCTTTACAGCCCGGGAGCTGGTGAATAATCTCTTAAGTACTTTCATTACTTTTAGTTTTTCGAGATTTTGTTGCATTTGGGGGTGTACTTCAATATCCCACAGTGAGCAGGACAGATGCCGGGACAGAGCCTGTCAACAGCCCTAATAACGTGTAAAGAAACGGAATTTTTTAAACGATTTTATTAAATCTGAAACTTTTGTATAAATAGTATTTGCAATGACACTAGCAAAAACTCCATTGATTTAAGTAGAGTTGAGTGAATTTATTTGAATTTAAGTGAATTCTAAAGAATTCACAGTAAATTAAAAAAATTCAAGAGAATGCCAATGAATTCAACAGAATTAAAAAGAATTCAGGATAAATAATTAAGAATTCATGAAGAATTACAAATGAATCCAAATTTATTGCAAAAAATTTTAAAAATCCAAAATATTCCATTATTTTCAGTAAAACTGAAGTCAACTTGGAAGAATTCAAGGAAATTTAAGAGAATTCAATTAAATTCATACGAATCCAAGATGAATTAAGAAGAATTCAGGATGAACTCAAAATAATTCAAGTGAATGCAACAAAATTTATAAAAACAAAAAAAAATTCCATTGAATTCAGATAACTGATTCCATTGAATTCACTGGATTGCAAGGGAATTCCGAAAAATTCAGGATTATTTCAAAAGAATTCAAAGGAACCCAAGAGAATTGAAAAAAAATCAGAAATAGGTACAGACTCGAATTCAATAGTGGTTAACCCTTGGCTTTTCTATTTTAATTTTTTTGAACAAAAGTGACCTTTTTATTTAAAGAAATAACTATAGTGACTGTGTGGCAGTCCTAAAAATTGCACCCAAAATCGACATTAATCAAGTACCTTACATCCTTCTCAAGTAAATTATAGCTGAAAATACATTTTAAAGTATCACAGGAATCTTCAAACTATAAAAATGTGCATATTTTGTGTATTTAGAAATTCAAGATTTTTTCTCATCACCTGGTATAAATGTTTCCAATTTACTCACTGTGGAGAATATTTTCTTTATGGTTTAGAAGAAGTCCTGTGCATATTACTCAATGAAAACAAAATGTCTGGGGACCAGTTCAGACCATTCATTGTAATAAAAGTACAAATTTTCGTATTGTAAGCCCGATAATATATTCAAAAAAATTTATTCTTTTATAAAATTTAGTGCTCATGGCTGTTGGACTCAAGCTCTAACCTCAAATTTCAACTGCCACTTCCATAATTTTCGCATAAAAAGAAGTTTTCGAATGTTCAGGTTAGGTTAGGTTAGCCTTTGACAATTTCAATTTACGCAAAAATGATTAAATTAAACAGTTTTCCCTCTGCATACACACGTCTACTTTAAAAAAGAGTACCGCTAAGTATCTAAAAAGTATTTCATTCTATTATTTATTTAGTAAAATGAGGTGCTTGAATTTTGAGACTAGAGCTTGGGTCCAACAGCCTTATTTTTAAATAAATAACAAATATTTCCAAGGGTGAATGAATTTTTAGCCTCAAATTTGTATTAAAAAAAAAAAAAAAAAAAAAAACGAAAACTAATATTACGCAATCTCCGAACTTGAGTTCGAACCTTGAGTACACGCGCACTGCGCCTTTATCTATACGCTGCTGGGGTTTCACGCTTGGTTGAACACTGTCTCTCGCCCCGCGCGCCGGAGAAACTGAATGGGCCAGCCGTTCTAGGAAGACCGAAACTGGGGCGACTGAAGCCGCGCTTTGAGTTTACTTCTAAAAATTTCAAGCAATTTTAAGGAGATTTCAATAAATTTCAAAGGATTTGAAATTGTTTAGGATGACTGAAAATTTTCCAAGTCACTTTTAAAGGATTTGCAAAATTTCAGGGGATTTCGAATGATTTTAATGATTTAAAGGGATTTTAAAAAATTTTCATGGGGTTTCAAAGAATTACGGAAGTTTTGGAATGATTCTATAGGGACTATAAGGTTTAAGATATTTTACAAGATCACAAGGGATTTCATAAGGTTTCCGAGAATTTCAGTGATTTTAAAGGATTTTAAAAGCTCAAACATTTTAAGAGATTTTCAAATATTTTTGGCAACTCTTTTGAATTTTATTAATTCACTAGAATTCTTCTGAATTGATTTCAAACATACTAAATTCAATGATTTTTAAACATATTTTTCAATTTTTTAAAAACTTACATTGAATTTTTATGAATTTTATCGAATTTTTCTCATTGCTTCTATATTCGTCCAATCCTACTCCGATTTGACTGAAATCAATGGAATTTTCTTAGCTCTTTTGAATTCGGAATGGAATGAAGTCTAAATTAAATACTGGAAGCGAAAATTGGTGAGAATTTGCAAGCATTTCAATTTATAAAACATTAGACATTTAAAAGTATACTATTTTCAAAATCTTTACATTAACAAAATTTGAAATTGAAGGCAACACAAGTTCAAAATTAATGTAAATATAAACTTCTTCCATTAGAATATAATTCAAGTTGACAAATTCAATAGTTCAGAAACAAGTACTTTAAAACCAGATTTGGAATCCTTCAAACTTTATAACTATTATTAAGAGGTTGCGTAGACTTTATAGTTTATTTCGGTTTTGTGTATATGTATTGACTATATATTTATTTCGGAATGTTACCTTGAGAAATGGCAGTTATAAGTGAAGCTTTTTCATAAACGCCTATTCTGTACGTAGAAAATTGTATATAACATGATCAGAAGTTCATATATACGGGGCTAGTGCACTAAGAAAAAATTGAGAATGAAAAACAAATGAGTCATAAACTTTTTTTGCTATTACGTGAACATTACATCTCCAATCATTTGTAGAAAAAAGTCATTACTTATTGCTTATTTAATTACTTATTTTTAAATAAAGTGATATATGCTTTTCGAAAACTCAAGTTCGTAATTTTGTGTTAAAATATGCTTTGAAAATTTTAATTTGAAAGAAGGGGACAATTAAGAGTAGAAAATTCAAAGATAGTTTTGGCAAAATTTGAAATGAAAATTTTCTCAAATACTTGAAATATCCTTCAGGAAATTCTTATCTCACCTTCAAAACCTATATTATAATAAATTATATGCTGTATAGATTCGTGTTCAATATTTATATTTTCATATATAAAAACTAAATATATGTCGTTTACTTCATTATTCTCAAATTGAATCTAGCGCTATATCTTGTCCAATATGGTTGCCGTTTTGGTAAGAGCTTCCTATTGGTTTACTTTTTTTTTACTTGCGCGTGGCTAGATCATGTATTCTTAAATCATGCATGAGTTATAGCGCTCGGGCCCAGCGTTTTATTTCTATTCCGTGCTTTGGGACCGACTGTACGTCACACTCAATAAAGAACAGTAGCACTGGCAGTGCGTCAGAGCGACTCAAGTTTAAATAAACATAACGTTTATTTTTCCCCTAGATACGTTTTTAGCAATCCTGCCAGGATAGTGTCAAACGATCCGTTGGAGAAATAGCTACATCAAGATAAGAAATCAAAAGGCCCTATCTTTGATTCGAACATCAAATCAAAGTTGAAGAACTACGGTTCCCATTGGAAGGTCTCTCCGCGGAATGTCCGTAAAACAAGGAATTAGTAAGGTAATTGGTAAAATTAACAGTCGAACTAAGAACGACCTTTTTCGTAAATCCGAGTACCATGAATTTCTGAAATAAGAATTTTGGATACGCAACAAACCACGGTAAAATACAAGAACCTGTGAAACAGCATAGTAAGTCCCAGAAGAAGCAGTAGACAACGAACAAAGTAAACGAAAAAAGAAAAGAATTAGTAGTACACACGTAGAAGTATGTACATACCGACAAGAGAAGGTCTTGCTGAAGCGCAGGCGGTGCTAAAAAAACAGAAGGATAATAGTGAGCCCAGACAGGGGTACGAGATTTCCTACCAGTACTTTCTAGTTGACAAATTCGCGCGAAAAACGAGGGAAAAGTGGCCTAGGGGGCCAACACAGTTGATCATTATGGCATCTCTGTTGAGCAACAAGGAAACTCAGACGGAGAAACAAGCGGTGGCACCTCCCGCACCCGTCTGTGGGAAGAGGTAGAGAGAGTCTACCAAGAGTCCCACGGAGACCAGCTCGAGTAAACAGGTGGAGAAGAGGCTCAGGGCTCGGGTTGACGGAGCAGGGCCCTTAGCCACGAAGAGCCACGCAAGGAAGAAGGAGCCTACAACTAAACTGAAGGGAAAGGGGAAACCAAGGCGAGCGTGTCCTGAAGCGGTGCTCATCAAGCCGCCCCAGGGTGTTAATTGCGCTGCATTTCTGAAAAAACTTTGAACGTGAATCAAACCTGACGAACTTAGTGTCAAAATCAAGGGTGTCAGGGAGACGAAGAAGGGAGAAGTCCTTGTAGAACTGTATGTTGAGGCTGGCGCCAGGATAAAACTGACTTTGCCATCAGGGAAGCTTTCGGGGAGGCGGCTTACGTGCGTGAGCTTGTTCCTCGTACCGAGGTTGAGGTTTTGAATCTCGACACGACGACGGAGGAGGAAGACGTCAGAAAGGCCCTGAGGATACACATCGGGGAGTACAAGACTGGAAAAATAAAAGTCACGCTGACGAAGAAAGCCTGCAGGGGAAGCCTGAAGACCTACGTGGAATTGGGGGAGGAGCTGGCCGCGAGGCTGCTCCGGACAGGATACCTCAAGTTTGGGTGGGTTTCCTGCAGAGTCAAGAATAAGGTTCAGGTCATCAGGTGCTACCGCTGCCAGAGGTATGGACATCTGGCAGCGAAGTGTGAAGGTCTTCATCGGATCTTGAGTTGATGGAGGTGTGTCAAAGAGGTTCACCGAGCTGTGTATTGCTTCAGCACGCCACTGTGCTACTTCTGCGCTGCAATGCAGCGAACAAGCCCCTGACCGACCATCTTCCGGAGACGATGCGCTGTACGGCGTTCCATGAGTCAGCCTCCAAAAGGATGCCAACAGAAGCTGTCAGATAAGCCAAGTAGGCCAACGAGGAGGACACCGAGGCACGGCGTAGTTGCCGTTTCTCAAGGTCTACCCATGGCCTTGAAGTAATGCGAAAGCGGTTGCAGGCTCAGGGGTTGGCAGAGAGAGGAGGTGAGTTTAGTGAATATTGCCGTTTTTTTTAAGTTCGAGTCCCACACTTTGTGCATAAATACATTCTCTCCTCCTCTACGAAAAAAAAACACTGGCACTCTCTTTTACAATAAACGGGCCTCTGCGAGACATGGATTCGGATACGACTAGCCCAGCTGTTGAACACTAGTCAGTCACAGCTACAGCCGATACTATCCCGGATTAAGAAATCATCCGCACAATCAAAAGCCTTAGCGGACACGATGACATAGGCATAGAAGATTTTATTACGACCGTCAAGCGTGGAAAGGGTAGATGCAGGCAACCCGATCTGTTATTAGATTTTATATTGTATTCTATATTAGATTAAATTACCGAAAATAATCAATCTAGATGAACTTAGTCTAACTAAACTCAGCTTCGATGATACAGAAAATTTGCTTATTAAAATCAGTCTCGCAGATGGACGTCGACGTGGAAAGAAAAAGCAACCGAATGGTTTCAGTACATAGGGCATTTTTGTATAGTCCATATCCATATATCCAAGTCCTACCCTTGAGTGCTGGCGTCGAATAGATGCCACTTTCATAAAGAGTACCTGCTATAAATAACATGCAAAACAGGATAGGGAAGTGGAAATTATGAGGTGGCTACCTTATTCAAATTAGAGACTCAAACATTTAAACAATAAAGAATGCTTGGTTTTCATTTTAAAGAAAAAGAAAACTGAATTTATATGAGTAAAAGAGATTTTACAATCTGCAAAGAAGCTAAGTGAATGGCGCTAAAATAACATGATCGCGCCAGATCAATATGACGATTTTATTTTTAGTGTATAGAATAGTTATAGAACCATAGCATTTAATTTTTAGGCAACAAAACGTTAGAGATTTCGAGATTAGATTCAACGTTGAGTTATTTTGAATTAATTAATTAGATTAATTACATTCAAGTTCTTTTCTAGTCTATTTATTTTTCTCCTTGTGGAAGAAGAGTGCCCTCACGGGCGATCCTTAAGTGCCTAATCGAGCGCCGCACCAGTCCTAAAGTAAATGCAGGGTCTTGCCAGTTGGGAATTACCACTGGCGTATACCTCTTTATCCCTCCTGAAGGCTACATTCTGCCGAACCGGTCGAGGAAGATATAATAGAATTGCCGTGTTACAGCTTATACCGCTCATCCTCAAGCAGAAGCACCATTATTTAATTTAAAAAATAGAAAAGTCAGATTCTATTAAGGATTTTAGGGACCAAATCTTGGCACAGTGAAAGTACAAGGACTGGCGTTTGCAGATGATAAGATTGTTACAGTGGAATCAGCCGACGATTTGCAGAGAATGATGAGCAGACTGGACACCAGCTTGAAGAGTATGGATCTCAAGATTAACGCAAATAAAACAAAAATTATCGTTTTTAAAGAAGGGGTGAGAAAACAGTAGGCAACATTGCCTTAAACGAAGAGAGGATAGAACAAGTTGATGAGTTCGTGTATCTTGGAAGTTTATTTACTGCTGACGGAAAGATATGTGCAGCGATATCCAGACGTATAAACGAGGGTAGACAAATTATCGGCAGTGTACAAGCTATTACTAGAAGTGAAAATGTAACGAGTAAAACTAAAATTGCAATTTATAGCTCTGTCCTTGAACCCACAGTGCTATATGGTAGCGAGACCTGGACGTATCAAGAAAAGTATAGAAGTAAAGTGAACGCGGTTGGAATGCAATTCCTGCGGAATATGTACGATAAAACGCTAATGGACAAAGTCAGTAATGAGTGGGTTCTCAAAGAATGTGGTTTATAAGAAACATTGTTTGACAAGAGAGAGAGAGATGGTTTGGTCATGTTGAGAAAATGAATGAAGAACGTTAAACGAATCAAGTGTATTTAGATAAAATGAGTAGTAGCGTACCCAGAGGTAGACCCAAGAAAGAATGGTTGGAATGTTTGAATGAGACTCTGAAGCGAAGAGATATTAGAAGTCGTAGAAACACAAGAACGTGCATGAAGCGATGTATGGATGTAACGGAAGCAAAATTTGTATGTAAGGATAGGGATGTACGGAGAACAATTGTTTATAAGAAATAGAGTGATATCCGAAACGAATGATTTTGGATACTAATGGGCCCGTGTAAAGAGATTTTCTTAGTGGATTAGTATAAAGGCTTTGCTAAGCTCTTCACCTGGGGGTGATTGCTAGAGATTAATCAGCGACCCGTGTCGGAGCGGTGTTGTGGAATGAGTGTGTCGTTTAAATGAACAACACGCGTCTTCTAGATTGATTCAAAACCTATCCCTTCTCCTACACATCCCTTACTTACCCATACCACATAAAGTCCTTGATCCCCGGTAGTATGACGAGACTAGAATCGAAAGAAATACGCTCACCCCGAAAAGGATTTGAATTAATGGTATAATAAAAAAAAATTCAAGGCAACTGTTGAAGTATAAGAAAGAATATTGGAATGCGTGAGAATGTAAAGCGAAAGTTATTCTCCTCTCTTGATTCTAAGAATTCATAGCGTAAGTATTTAGTTTTATGGTTTTGGTATCAAGCGACGAATGCCATGGTCTAGAGTACAGGGCTGGCTGTTTTAAACAGGGCATGAGTGTGACATTTTATGACCTAAGTCTAGGACCTTCGTAGTTAGTCGATTTGATTCACTCTTAGTAGTAAGACGTGCCATTCTTCTGCAATTTAAATAAACTGTTTGATTTTAGAAAGTTAAAACAGAGTTTTTTCTTGTTCAAATTTAGCAATTTCCCATAGGATATGGGCTCTGAAATTCGCGATATTTTGTTTAGTGTAAATAAAAACCTTAAGTGATAAAACTGTGAAGAAACTGTGAAGATTTTACAATTTTGTGAAGTATTTTTCGAGTGATAAGTGACAATGGAAAGTTTAAAGATGAAGAACATCAAACCCCTTCATGGAGAAAAATATAGTGTTTAGTAGTTTAGAATACGTGCATTATTTACTGAGTTAGACGTGATTAAAGTTTTAGATAGCGACATTCCGCTTAATGTGACTGATGAGTAAATTAAGCTGAAAGAACTGCCAAAAGTGTAATTGTTGAGTATTTTAGTAGGATCTTGAAGAAAAGATGTGTCAATTTTCAGACATTTCGGCCAATGACAATGCTGCCTAATTGTATAAATTTAAACAATTTACAAACAATATCATATCAACTTGTATTTTTCAGTTTGTGAGGCATAGTTTTTGTCAGATATTTCGATTCCAAAATCAATTTGCTTCGAGAAAAATGACTTTTTATTTTAACGCATTATAATTTCCTAATATAAAACCTCTGTTTTCTTGAAAATTATCAACTTTACAGGGATAACACTTATTACAAAAAATGTGTATTTCCACCAAAACTTTCGGATCTCCAAAAAAGCATTCTCGTTCAAACCATATTTTATGAAATATTGACTATTTTCTCGAGAAGTCATCTCTTTTTTCAAAACTTCAACTACTTGGTTGAAAGAGTATTTTGTTAAAAATTCATTTTTTCGGTTGAAAATTCATCTGTTTTGTTCAAAATGTAACTATTGTGTTGAAAATTGGTTTTATTTTCAGTCGAAAGTTTATTTTTTATATGTAAAAATTCAAATATCTGGTTGAAAATTCACGTTTTTTAGTTGAAAATTTGAGTATTTTGTTAAGAATTTGTATTTTTTTGGTAAAAAATAATCCTTCTTGCTTTGAAAATAATCTTTTTGGTTGAAAATTCAACTATTATGTAAAAAAATCATTGTTTTGGTAGAAGACTCATATCTTTGGTTGAAAATGTACCTTTTTTAGTTAAAAATGTATCTTTTTTAGTTAAAAATTCAAGTATCTGTTTCAAATTTTTGTTTTGTTGGAAATTCAACTATTTGGTTGAACGCGGAAATGAAAAAGCATCTTTTTTGGTTGAATTGAACTGTGTTTGATTTCAAATTAAAATCTTGTTTGGTTGAAATATTAACTATTGCATGTTTCGTTCAGAATTCATCTTTTTTGGTTAAAACATCAAGTACTTGGTTTAGAGTTGAACTACTTGACAGCCTTTTTGTCTCAATTAATATTTTTTAAACATTACCGAAAGAGTAACAATGCTTTATTCCCAAAACAATGGAATGCTATGTAAAACATTATTCTTTCTGATGTTCATTCATTACTTTCTTCATTACTAAAAAGTCAATGAAAACCTGGAAATTTTACGAAAAGGGGCAACTTGCTACCATAACACTATCATATTTTTATTATAAAGAATAATAAATTCTGCAAACAATTACTTCTTGACCTTGCATTAATTATTGCCACGCTAAGCACAAAGTGATCCACAAGTTAAAAATGTCAGAAAAAACCACACCTAGCTGCCTTTCTTTCCAAAATTATTACCAAAAGAGTAAAAATACTTTATTCCGAAAATAATTGAATGCTATTCAAAAAATTATTCTTTCTGAAGTTCATAAATTATTTTTTCATAACTAAAAAGTCGAACAAAAGCGGAAAATTTCAGAAACAGCCACAACTTCCTAGCACTACTCT
>JAUMHM010084796.1:0-12096 GCA_032362435.1 Melikaiella ostensackeni
AGATTCGACCAGTCCCCACGGGGGGCGCTCTGGCCAATCACAGGCATCGTAGAGAGTATATATAAGAGCAACATAACTGCAAACAGTTTATCTTTTCCTGGTTTGTGATAAGGCAATATGTTAGCAATTTTTCATGTTGCCGGAAAATATGCTAAAATTAGACAAGCATTAAAAATATGAGTCAATTGAACAAATGCCTTTTCGGACAAATTTTTAAAAATAATATTTTGAATACCGTCCGATCCTGGCGCCTTCCTCGATCCCGTCCTCATGATTGCCTCTTTAATCTCGCTAGGTGACTAAATTAAACTCTTGCTTATCTACTGGTTCACCTATTATTTCCCTATACTTGGTATTGACTAGCCGCTCGGTGCCCTCGTCTCTCATATCCTCTGTCAGATGGTGGAACATCTCAAAATATTCAGCTAAAATGTTGGCTTTATCAGTATCTGAAACTGCCAAGCCATTTTGCCCATGAAGGTGGGGATGAAATTTGACTTATTCTTTGTAAGGCAATTAGCTATTTTCCAAAGACCATTGTCTTCAACTTGAAGATTTGTTAACTTGCCTGCTCAGTTGGTGTTTTCAACTTTGAAAATTTTTCTACTTCTGAGTACCTTAATCATATCGGCGTAGTTTGTGCTTGCCCTTGTGATTACGATGGGTGGAATTTTTGTATTTTTTGTAACCTTAGTAGCTTCGGAGATCGGCTCTTTATCGCTATCTTCTCCTTCACTCATACTGGCCCTCCTTGCGGCGCCGTTCATCTTCTTCTGCTAGCGGAATTAATCGATTTTTCACTGGCACTTCATCATTGTCACCTTTGTGACGTTTGTTGCTACCCATGATGCAGAATCGGATGGGCGCTACACGCCGTCATCCGACGCACGAAAACTTGAGTAGTCAGCCAATCCAATCAATCAGAATGAAATCTAATACGAGTTCTCAAACAATCATTCTATCAATCACAATCCAATCAGTAATCCAATGTATCAATCAGATGACTTGAACCTCTCCAGTGGTCTCTTTTATCTTATTCTACATCAATTCAGTAAGCCAATTAGCCAGCAAAAGCCCCACTTTAATGTCAACGACCAGCACCAGTAAGTCATCCCCCAGGCCGCCATCGCTGGCCAATGATAAGTCGGTGAGGGATAACATAAAACAGCGAACTGTGAGGATTCAATTCATTCCATCTCTAGTCGCCGAACAAACATACATACCGTCCTTCTTAGGACAATAGGGACATTCTCTAAAACGAAACCTCAACGACTGCATAATGGGTGCAAAACGAAAGAAGATTATTGAGTTGACTTTTGAAATGAAGAAAGAAGTTTTGGACGTACTGGATAAAGGTGTTAGTCAACGAAGAATAGCTGAACAATTTTCTGTAGCGAAGTTAACCGCTGGTAATATCGGTAAAAACAAGATCGAGATTCTAAGAGCCTAGAATGAAAACTACAGCAGTGAAAAAAAAACGAAAATTACGTAAAACTGAAAATGAAGAGATTCACAACTTGGTCTTTGAGTTTTTCTGTAAATGTTCTATGTATCTTCAAGTCAGTGGACTTATGTTCCAGACAAAAGCTAAAGAAATAGCACAAAAGCTTGGTGTAGACAAATTCCAAGCCAGCAACGATTAGTTGGAATCTTTTCGAAGAGGAAACAACATTAAATTTCGGATCCTCTGTGGCGAATCAGCAGCAGCAAAATGAAGAATCTGATGCCGAGTGTCACAATAGTGACAACGATGAACCAGTCTGCTTCTTCTTTGAAAACCGTTTATAATTGGAAAAATGAATTTAAACGTCGCCGAACCACAACTAAAGATAAAGCGCGCTCCGAATGCCCAATTGAGGTCAACTCTTCGGATATGGTGGAAAAAATCATCACCAAATCGCCAAGATCGTCAAATCAAGGTGCGTGAGATTTCTCAGGCTGTAGGCATCTCCACTGAACGAGTTTATAACATCTTGCACGAAAAACTGAAGCCAAGAAGGTGTGTGCAAGACGGGTGCCGCGATTGCTGACTCCTGTATGCACCCGAGACGAAGCAGCAGTCAAAGCAGTGGGTAGGTACTGCGTGGTGAAAGTGCGCCAAAGAAGACGAAGGCTGCTTTGTCAGCTGGGAAGGTGATGGCCACAGTATTTTGGCATTCCCAAGGAATTATTCTCATTGATTACTTGGAGAAGGGTAAAACTATAAGAGAAACGTACTATGCATCATTATTGGACCGTTTGAGGGCCGAGCTACAAAAAAAAAACAGCCACGATTGGCGCACAAACAAGTGCTGTTTCATCACGACAACGCACCGACTCACACCTTCGCAATTCCAATGGCAAAAATACACGAACTGGGCTTCGAATTGATTCCTCATCCACCCTGTTCTCCAGTCTTGGCTCCGTGCGACTTCTTTTTGTTCCACGACTTGAAGACCTGGCTCGGTGGCAAGAGATTCTCGTCCAGTGAAGAAGTAATCGCTTCCGTAAATGCGTATTTTGCGGACCTCGAGAAATCATACTTTTCTGAAGGGATGAAAAAATTGGAATCTCGCTGGACTAAGTGTGTAGCCCTCGAAGGAGACTAAGCTGAGAAATAAAGGCAAACTTGAAAAAACAAAAAAATTGTGAATGCTTTTTCACCAAACTTATCAAACGAAACTCGTACATATATATTTTTTCAAATTCGGAGGGGGTCCAAAAGTTGTATTTTGGTACCCGGAACTCCCACAAAAAGTTACAGATAAAAAAGAATATATTTCATGTTCCGCATCCACGATAAAGCTAATAATAGCGAAGTTTTTGTTATTTTGGTACCGTATGCATTGTAAATTGTCATTAAACTTGAAAAAAAGAGAGAAATCATGTTTTTACTTAATTAAAAGATACTTTTCTTATTGGTAACAATTTTTTATGGATGGAGAAGATTCTAGAACTTAGTACACATACCTATAATTCTTACACGTAGTACATTGTCATTAAATTTGAATAAATTATTTCAAATCATGACTTTTGACTATTTTACTCGATAAAAAATTGTTGAAATTTCAACTTTTCGGGTTTAGAAGTCAACTTTATTTTAAAACATTCGACATTTTAGCTTGAAAACTCAACTTTTTCGTTAAAAATTCGTTTTGTTGGGTTGAAAATTCATCTTTCTTGGCTACTTGGCTAAATACATATATATATATTTTTTGCAAATTCAACTTCTCGGGATGAATATTCAACTGTCTTCTAGAAAAGTCACCTTCTTGACTTTAAAATTAAATTATTTGGTTGTCAATTCTTCTGCTTGGTTGAAATTCTTTTTCTGTTGAAAATACATCTTTTCGGGTAGAAATGTCATCTTCCTTAGTAAAAAATTCATCTTTCTGGATTGAAAAAAGCTTTCTTGTTGAAAATTCAAAATTTTAAGGTTGAAAATTCAACACTCTTCTAAAAAATTCGTTTTTTGGCTTGAAGAATCAACTATTTAAGTAAAAAATTATAATTTTTTCCTTGTAAATTGAACTATTTGGTTGAAAATTCACTTTTCTTGTTTAAAAATTCACCTTTCTTGGTTGAAAATTATCTTTTTTGATGAATATTCATTTTTAAAGTCTTCTGAAAAATTCGCCTCTTTTACTTGAAGTTCAACTATTTGGTTGTAAAAGCAACTGTTTGCTTGAAAATTATTATTATTTTTTTAAATTCAAGTTTTCAGGTTGAAATTTCATCTCTTTGGGTTTAAAAATTAACTGTTTTCTAAAATAGAAATCATTTTTATAAAAGTAACATCTACTAGTTAAAAATCATGATTTTATATAATTTACTATAATTTCATGACAAATTACGATGTATAAGAATTTGTTTATTGCTGTGTAGTTTTGGTAGGATAATTATAAGTGTAAGTTTTAAGATTAAGAACCCTTTTCATCTTTTAAAAAATTTATTTCGTGCCAAAATAACAAAAAATTCGCTATTATTCGTTATTTCGAGCTTTACCGTGGATACGCGAACATAAGATCAGGCTTCGAAGTGCTCTATGAAACTAAAGAAAATATCAAAAAAGTATCTTCCTGAAAAAAAAGTATCCTTTTAAAATAAAAAAAGTATTTAAAAAGTAGCCTTTTTAAATCAGTCAAAAATTAGCTTTTTAAATAAAAAAAAGTGTAAAAATACTTTAACCCAAAAAAAGAACGTATTTAAACGGAATTTCTTTCATTCTTTTTAACAAAGTAATTCAACTTTCAGCCAATTAGTTGAATTTCCGTCGAAATAATATTTTTATTTCTATTCAAAAATAGTTTAATTCAACAAAAAGGACGAAATTCAACAAAGGAGTTGAATTTTCAAACAAGAAACATTTTTCAGTCAAGAAAGAAAAACAATTTCAACCAAATTCTTGAAGTTTCAAACCAAAAAGACGCATTTTCTACTAAGCAATTGATTTTTTAACCCGAAAATGTGAATTTTCAACACAAAAGTTAATTTCCAACCCAAAAAGACGAATTTTCAACAAAAAAGGATGAATTTTTAATCAAATTCACGAATTTTCAACCAAAAAATTAAAAGGTCAACAAAAGAATAAGATTTTTAACCAAAAGAGATGAATTTTCAACTAAAATGATAAATCTTTAAACGTAAAAATGAATTTTTAACAAAAGAGTTCAACTTTCAATCGAGCAGTTGAATTTTCAACCAAAAAAGATTTTAACTTTAAATCAAAAATAGTTGAATTCAACGAAAAGACAAATTTTCAACAAAATAGTTTAACCCTCAACCAAAACAGATGAATTTTAAACCAAGCACTTAAATTTTTAACCAAAAAAGATGACTAGAAGAAATTTCTATCAAAAGAGATGAATTTTCAAACCAAAAAGGCGAAATTTAACAAAACAGTAGAATTTTCAACCAAGAAAGATTTTTCAGTCAACAAAGAAAAAAAATCAACTAAATTGTTGAAGTTTCAAGCCAAAAAAATTAAGTTTCTACAAAGCAGTTGAATTTTCAACGAAAAAGTTAATTTCTAAACAAATAGTACAATTTTCTACGAAAATAGTTGAACTTTCAGCCCAAAGACGAATTTTTAGCAAAACAGTTGGGTCAAAACAATAACTAGGGATTCAAACCAAATGAAGGAATACAATTAATTAAGTTTAGAAAGGGTCAACATATTTAATTGGGAAGCGAATTAAATTCAATAAACAAAAATAAATAATAATTTAATCAAAATAATAATTAGGGAAGCCAAACCAAACTTGAAACAAAGAATTTAGATCGCAAATCAGTCAACAAAAGGAGAGGACAAAATAACAATTGGGAACCAAATCATTTTAGATAAAACACAAAGAAAGAAAACACAAAACTAAAAAAGAATGGTGCAAATTGAAAGGAATTACGCCTTCAATGGATTTACAGAATAATTCTCTCACTAGATATTATTTCGAAAATCTGGAAATGATGTCTGGAGAATCCGAACCGGAACAGGAATAAGGTGAAAATAGAATGACTGAATTAAAATTGAATTCGCGAATTAATAATCAGTACTAAATATAAGATGATTCTTCCTCGAAGACTGCTGACAAAAGAGGTAGAGACGAAAAAGTCGTTGGTTTTTAAAGAATTTTCTATAACAACGGGTTTGTTGATTTTTGTTTTACTGTCTTCTGTTTGCAACCTAATGATTTTGCTTTTATCTTCTGATTGGTCCAAAATTCAAATAGTTTCCGAATTTCAGTTAGGGCCGAAACTTGAAAGGATATCATTACTACCAAAAATAAATACTTCTGAACTGGCAACTCTTAGTTAATCTTATTCGATCCAGAAGATGATAAATTATTGTAATCCTCTTCCGAATAAGTTCTCCAAATACCAAGCTGGCTATCAAGATGAAATCAATTAATTAGGCCAAATCAAACTACCCCGTAAGAAGGCTTGCATTAAAAGGTATTGGAAAATTTCCTGCATCCAATGGTAACGTGAAAAATAATGAATTTTATTCTTTTGGATCCCCGTTTCGTCCTCGCGTTCAAATCTCTATAGCATTAAAGGTTATCTCTTAAATTGAATCCTTTTCTGTACCCAGCTGCGACAATATTTCTCTGAATACTTTTGGATACCACAAAGCAACCGTGAAATAGAAAAAAATTAATCCCTTTTAATTTAGCACATTTCGCTCCTTTTTTTTACTGTTTTTCGAAAATAATGAGCTAAAAAGCTTTTTAAAATAGAGTATTGGTCATCTTACATTGTCAGGATTAATTTCCACACAGATAGCTGTAGTGAAAACAAATCTTTGAATTTTTGATCATGATTTTATACTTTTGTAATTGATAATATTTGAATAAATTGAATATTTTACGATAAAGAAATATATTGTTGTGTACAATCCTACTACATTTTGCAAATTTCATGCATTTGGAGCGCATTCTAATGCGTGAAACGAAAATTGTGTATTTAATTTATTTGAGGTTACGTTTGGTCGCTCCGATCGGCTTTGAAAGGGATTGGAATCTTAATATTTTCACTGCCTAATGAGAATTAAAAAATGGAGGACAGAAAAGGTATTCTTAGGAATTGAAAATTTTTAATACCTTTCAATGCAAGCCGTCTTACTGGAAAAACAAAAGAAGGTACAATGAGGTAGACATGGTAACCATACCCAACGTGGTGGTCAGATCTCACTAGGTGAAGGTAATTTTTCTTGCAGGCAAAGATTATCCTGGAAACGAGGAAAAGATTACACTTTGGTTTTCCGTGACATTATCTCGAAACAAAAATTTGCAGTCACAGTAACTTTTCTTATAATTTTTAATTTTTAATTTATATGAATGTCTGGGCTGGTGTCTAACGGGAATGTACCGACAGAGTACTTGGTCATTTCGTAGACTCAAAAAATAGCGGTAATAAGGATTAATTAAGTAGCTTATGCTTAGAAAAAGAGTTTTTATCACAAATACTCGGTTCTTACAATAAATTATCCATATGCATGCTTGGTGCGGAGGAAAAATCTACAATATGATTGACTTTGTTGTAGCGGATGAGAGACTAAGAAGTTTCGTAAGAGATACAAGGGCTATGAAAGGCTCTGTACAGGTATGTGAAACGGATCACTACCTCATATTTTCAAAAATAAACGTAGGCAAAGAATGCAGAAGAAGAAGAATTAATAATGAGTCGAAGCAGTCGCGTGTTTTAATGTGTTTTAACGCGTGTTTCAATAGCGAATTTTTAGAAACCAGAAGTACAAATGGTATATCGTAAAAAGCTGAATAAATATTTAGGACATCATAAAGACGGCTGGAAGACAGCTTTAGGCAATAAGAATGTAGAAGGTGCATGGATAATACTACGGCGTAGCCTCTTCTAGAGTGGATATGAAGCGTTCAGTACTGCGGCTGCAGAAAGAAAGACTGGAGATTCTTGGTGGAATGATGAAATCCGCGTAGCTGGCAACGAGAGAAAGCACGTGTACTCAAGAAAGTTGAATATTATAGGTCTCAGCGACAAGGAAAGGAATAGATGAGAAAAGCAAGGATGAATTCAAAGCGGAATAAGATGAGAAAATGCAAAATCATTTTGAAGAAAATAAGAAATTATTTTAGAAATAGGTTGAGAAGATGAGGAAAGGAAGTAGTAGCACTGAATTAGTCAGAGTTAAGAATGCTGGTGGTGAAATGGTATGGGATACAGACAAAGTGAAGGACTGTTTGCGTGATTTTTTCAAGAAACTGTATGGAAGTCAAGCTATTGAGCATAACAACTATGGCACAGAAGAAGATGCGTTAGACAATCCTGTTGTAGGTGGCGAAAGAAGAATCGATATCCGCGACGTTATATCCGAGACGTGAATTGCTTCCATTTCCTACCTCAAATGATTATTCATTGAATATTTGTTTTGGAGTTTTTAGTTAAAGCACTAACATTATAATTCGCATTTTATATAGTTATTTTACTTTCTGCAGGAACAGGGAGGAATTCTAACCCTAGATTTAATAGTGATATTGGTCGGACAACTGTTGATACTGAGTACCACCAATTCTTTCAATTTAATATATTAAGTACAAACATAAAATTTGTGTTTGAACGAGATGAGAATAGACGAATAATAAATGTTATCATATTACATGGGAATAGGCGTCCACAACGTGAAACTGATAATCTTCGAACGTTTGTTGCGACTATAAGAGGCATACAATTTTTAGTGCACAAGATTCGTTATGGAACCTTAGTTGGAGCTTTTCCCCCTCCACCCAATCAAACAGCAAAATCTGAAGAGGAAGATCATACAACAAAAATTGAACCTAAAGGTCCCGGGCGTAACCATAAAAGAGCGAGAATTGAACCGACAAAAACAATTGACTTCCGAAGTAAAAAGATATGTTAGCGAAATTGTCGTTTAGGTCAACTTTCCCATTGTCAAGTATAAGAGAATAACCCTAAACTCACTCAGGTATTTTTTTAGCTTGTACGACAGCATTTTGGATAATACATATTTTGTCAATAATGGTGATACATTGAAAAAAATTCCAATTTATTTTGAAAGTTTAAACTTTTGTGTTTAACATTAAATGTCTTTCATTCAAATAAATATTTGTGGCCAAACTATGAAAAATAAAAAATAATCACAAGATTGTATTTCAGGAGAGCCACATACTACCATTCATCAAAATGTATAAGACAGACATTCAATTTAATTAGAACCATTTATAAATCAAATTAGATAAATGAAATTTATTAACCAACTGCTTTCAGATTAATTCACTTGATCATATGCTTTAACTTAATCTTGAAAAATCAATGTATTCGTTTTATCACTTTTTTTGACCCTCATTTACTCTGGAGAAATTTTTTTCTCAAGAAACTAAATGTTATATATATATATATATATATAATTAGATAAATTAAATTTATTAACCAACTGCTTTCAGATTATTTCACTTGATCATATGCTTTAACTTAATCTTGAAAAATCAATGCATTCGTTTTATCACTTTTTTTAACCCTCATTTACTCTGGAGAAATTTTTTTCTCGAGAAACTAAATGTTAGTACTTCATTAAAAAATAATGAAGGTAATATTTTTCCTACAGAAATAACAATTTTTTAATTTTGGAAATAAATGATTTTCGAAATTACGAAAAACTCCTCTAATTTCAACATTTTTTTCTCAGAGAGTTCTCTTTAAGGCATAGAAACAAGGCCAACATAACATTACACTTCCATTCTTCATATATAGATGATTTATTACTAAAGATTTATACGACATAGCTTTTATTCTTTTATCTCACGACTATTCAAATATTTCGTAAGAATATAATACAAATTTTCGTTTAAAGTTTGAATTATTACAATGTGAAATATTCCATACATTGTAAATTACATTTTATACTTCCTCATTTCAAATTCAAATATAAAATAATTTCAAAAGCAATCTTATCATATTGCGTATCTTGGCAATAATCAAACGTATACTACGGAGTAATATGAACTTTGATTAAATTTCCAGTAAAATACTGAATTAAACAAGAAATTCAGTATTTAAAATGAGGAACATAAATTTCAGAAATAGCACTATAACTATAGCATTTTTCTAACCCCATGAAAGATATACATCTATTCTTTTTCAAACGATCTTCTACTCTTCTACAAAGGAATTTTGACATTGATCAATCTAATCTTCGTATATACCTTCTTGAATACAGGAATCGTTGGTTGCATGAAAAAGCAGCTGTATGATTTGAAATTTGACTTGTTGGTTAACGCAGCATTAAATATTGATTACCTTTTATTTTAATAAATATTTTTGGCCAAAGTGTGATTAAAAAAATAGAAAGAAAATTGTTCTTCAAGAAAGCAATATACTACGATTATCAAAGTTGTATAAATGAAATATTTAATTCAATTAAAACCATGTATAAGTCAAACTCAATGAATTGAATTTATTATCCAAGTGCGCTCAGATTGATTCATTTAATTAGACATATATACATTTACTCAACCTTTAGAAATTAATAAGTTTGTTGTATATATTTTTTCAATAACCCTTATTCACTTTAGAAAACCAAATGATAGTACTTCATTAAAAAATAAGAGAAGTAATAATTTTTCTATAAAAACTTTTAAAATACTTAGAAAACTAAAGATTTGAAAAAACTCCCGGTGTTATGCATTCATTCAAATGGAGTTATGCAAACACACGGTTTAAAAAATCTAATGCTTCAAAAACTCAGGAAAACAACAAATTGAAAAACAGAAATTTGAAAACAAACCACAATATAAAAATTTATAACCTAACACATTTTATACTTTTTTGCAATTTCACATGTCCAGAGCTTCAGTTTGAGTCATGCCCGAAGAAAATCGGACTAAAAAAAGCGCTTCCAGCATAGGGGTTCAAAAAGTCAAATTTTCAAATTTCTTTATTTTCCACAATTATTAATCACTGATAAAAAAAAGAAAATAACTTCGCTAATTTTATTATTTCACGTCATTACAAATATCAAGCGCTTCAATTTGAGCCGTTCCCGAGGGAAATCGGACTAAAAGTAACGTTTCCAGGATAGTGGTTCAAAAAGCCAAAATTTTAAATTTCTTCATTTTCCACAATTATTAACCACTAATATCCGAAAAAGAAGAATATAACCTAACAAATCTTATTATTTCACGTCATTACACATGCCAAACGCTTCAATTTGAGCTGTTCTCGAGAGAAATCGGACTAAAAAAAGCTTCCTGCATAGGGGTCTCAAAAACTAAATTTTCTCATTTTTCTCACTCTTCTTGCTCATTCAAACGACATTCTCTCCACAACACCACTCCGACACGGATTGCTGATCGATCTCTGTAGCAGTCACCCTGGGTGAAAAAATTCGCAAAGCCATCACATCACGACTCACACATAAATCCTCAAAATGACTAATCAACCCATATGAATATCCATACTCTTTATACCAACCACATCCACGAAGCAAAGCTCTGCACGAGGATCCATTAGTATCCAAAATCTTTCGATTCACGCTTTACTCTTCTTCTTACAAAAATGTGTCCTCCATACATCCATGCATATATATTTTGCTTCCTTTATATCCATACATCTTTTCATGTTACCTCTTGTGTTTCTACGACTCTATATCTCTTCGCTTTAGACTCTCATTTATACATTCGAACCATTCTTTCTTCGGTCTACCTCTGGGTTCGCTACCAATTAGCCTTACCTAAATACACTTGCTTTGTTCAATGTCTCTCATTTATTCTCCCAACATGACTAAACCATCACAGAAAATTTCTTCCACTCCTTTCAACTAATGTTCCTTCTACATCACATCCTCTGAGAACCCACTCATTAGTGGCTATGTCCATTAGCGTTTTACCGCACATATTCTGCAGGAACTGCAAGCCAGCCGCGTTCAGTTTACTCCTATTCTTTTTTTGAACGTCCAGGTTTCGCTACCATACAGCACAGTGGGTACAAGCACATAATTATGTATTGAAATTTTAGCTCTATTCGTTACATTTTCACTTCTAGTGATAACTCGTACACTGCCAATAATCTTTATGCCCTCGTTTATACGTCAAGATATCTCTGCATCTATCTTTTCGTCCGCAGTAAATAAACTTCCAAGATCCACGAAATCATAAAATTGTTCTGCATATCCTCTCTTCGTTTAGGACAATGTTGCATACTGTTTTTTCACCCCTTCTTTCAAAAACAATAATTTTTGTTTTATTCACGTTAATCTTAAGACCCATATTGTTCATGCCTGGTATCCAGCCTGCTCATCATTCTCAACAAATCATCGACTGATTCTGCCCCAACAATCTTATCATCTGCGAACGCCAGTCCGCGTACTTTCATTGTCCCGAGATCAACACCTCTATCGTCGAAGAGAGACATTCTTAGGCAATTGTTACAATTATATATACGTACGTTATTTTTCCACGTAGTCGTCATCCTTCTCAATGCAGGCAGTGAAGCGGGGGATCAATTTTTTTATGCCTGCTTCAAAGAACTCTCCCGCTACCTCCTTCCCCCACTTCTCGACCTTACACTTCACTTCCTCGTCCGTTGAAAATTTTTTTGCACCCATGTGTATCTTCAGGGAAGTGGAAAGAT
>JAUMHM010084797.1:0-12095 GCA_032362435.1 Melikaiella ostensackeni
ATTTGGGGTGGTTCCATGGACGAAGCACGAGCTCACGGCCCTCGATATCGCCACACGTAAGATCATGCATATGCAGATGAGCTTGCATGTCAACTCGTCCGTTCTGCGCTCATACATCCCACGCCGTAAAGGCGGACGCAGACTTCTAAATATTTAGTGTCTTTATGACCGAATTATCTTGGGTACAGCTCACATCGTGGCAAATAGCAGAGATCCTCTTCTGACAATGATCAGGAACTACGAGATGATTAGCAAAGAAGCGTTCCTCTACAAAGCCGCGGAGCAGGCGGCTGAGACCCTTGGTCTGGATCTTAAGATCAGAAGTGAGGAAAGCACATTACTCCATCTAGATGCCTCACTTCTAAAAGGCCGAGTAAAGAAAGCAGAGGTGAACATCTTCCTCGAACAGCTCCACGACAAGAAAATGCACGGGAACTCCTACAGAAATGTAAAAGATCAGTCCTTGTCAATGGAGTTAACGTTTGCTTTACTTAAATCATCCGGACATAATTCAGGCACAGAGGGTCTTATTTTCGCGTGTCAGGACGGTGTCATTTCCACCTTGGTATACCGTAGCCCCATCTTACGTGAAGAAGTTCGCAGCGACAGGTGCAGAGCGTGTCGTGCGCATTCTAAGCACCTATGGCACATACTATCCGGGTGCCCCACTCACGAGGGAACGACGTATCTCCACAAGCACAATGCGGCCCTAAAAGTGCTTCATTAACATTGCTGTCGCTCTTATGGTGTTAAACCTGACCCTGCTCTGCCGAACGTTCCCAGAAAGATAGAGTCAATTGTCCAGAACGAGTTGTGCAAAATTTACTGGAAATTCGGTAGTATGTACGCGGTTCCAGTCATATTTCCAATTAAATTTTGATATACTGGATAGGGGTATATTTTATACAGTTGATAAAAATTTCTTTCCAAAAGAGGGATGTCTATTGGTATCATTAGTCTGTTTGTGTGGTATCCAACACCAGCTTTTCTTATTCGTGATAAATCTTCGGCTTCAACTTTTTTACTAGGCGATAGGAATTCATATTTGCCTATTTCTTTGTTTATTTCAGCTATAATTTGTTGTAATTGATCATTAGTTACCAGGGCTGCATGCACTCTCTTTTCTCTGGAATTTATTATAATGTTGGTGAACTGCTAGAGAGTATAGCATAAGTGATCGAGTTTTGCTTCTACATGTGCTGTCCATTGCCTTATATAATTTAGGTATAGTAGGTCATTTATGCTTTTTTCTTGCGTTTGCATGTTTTTCATTATTTTTTATAACAATGTTTGCATGAGATGTATTTCTCCAGTTCTTGTATGCAATTCTTTGTGTATATATTCAATTTATGCCTTCACTATGTGAGTTTGTTTTCTAATAATTCGGCTTAAATTGTTTTGTTTATCGTATAGTTCGTTGATTTTGTTTATATATTTTTCTCCGTCTTCCTCAGTTAGGAGTCCAATTACCGGTCCTATAATAGATCCTATGAATCCCAACATTGGTACTCGGCGCTTTTGCATAGTACGGAATTGAGAACTAGATTCAGGTTTGAAATACTGTATTTCGGAAAGTATTCTGATTAGATTTTCGTTTTTATTTTTCATTCCGTTGATTTTAGTTATCAGGGTGCCCAATTTCACTTCGTTTCGGCAATCTTCTTTCACTTATCTTTTCATACAATTTTCATAATTCTGGTTTATGTCTCATAGAATGTCATTGGTATGAAGATGTTGACTGAAATTTCCAGTGTCCAAGTAAATTACAATTCTCTAGTAGTTTTCTGTGAGTCGCATGGGTTTCAGCTTCTTATAAAATAATCCAGAGTTTTCCTTTAAGGGCTGAATTTTGCACTGCGTGGGACAACCTGGGATGATTAGGAGCGGGGGGAATAAAATCCGTTTCCACTTGATGAACCCTGCCGTTGAGTGGAACCAGTCCATCTGCGCGTTGAAAATTATATTAATAAATCTCATAGTGAATGTTTATAATTAAATCATTTTTCTTTCCGATAGACAAAGGAAAGAAGAGAGGCAACCTCCAAATCCTATTACATTTTTTTTCTTTCGTCTTCCTTTTATTTTTATTTAAAACCTTCATTTATTTATTCTATTGTACTGATGTTATGAAAAGGGGAAGTAAGAAGTCAATCTGAAAATCCTCTCCCTTCTCTTTTTCTTTTTGTTTTATTTCAAATATTGCCTCTTTTCATACCGTCATTACAATATATATAATTTTTTGTACAAGTTGGTTAAATGTCCTAATCCTAAAATTACAATATTATTAAACATATATACTTGAACTATCACTTTTAGTTATTTATTTATATATACAGGTATATATATATATTCGCGCGCGCGCGCGCGTGTGTGTGTGTGTAATTGATTATAGTATTTTTGTAATATAATATATCAAGTATTTTAATGTACTTTCGTTAGAAGAGTCTTATGGGGTTAATTATACATACTACATTATCGTTAGGTCCTCGTATTCGATATTCAGTTATTGTTATTTTCATTGTTTTCGTTCACTTAACCCCAAATCTCTTCCTTGGATCTCTTATGATTAGTGACAGTGTTTTCATTTCTGGCAAAACGTTTATTTCTTAAGATCTCCTTGCTACAGATACTCATTGTATGTCCCCTTAGGTAGCAATATTCGCAACAGTTTTCCCATTTGAAGAGCTTAATTAACATTTTTGATGCGTTGTCTGCGCACAAAATATGAATATCTTCAAGTTGATTTTCAATATTCTTTTCTTCACTGAAGAAATAAGCATCTGCCAATTTTTTTATCGTTTTTTTATTGCATCATTTCCTCCTAATCTAATTCTAGTCTCTTTATCGCTAATCGTGATGAACAAATTTCTACGCTTGGTATCTTCTACGACGCATTTAATTAAATATTTTCTGTTATTCGGGGGTTCTTTCATTCGATATACACTATAGTTAGGTTTGGACGAATTATATTCTCCCGTCAGCTTCTCCAATGGTCCTTTAGCAAAATTTATGTGTTCTACTTCACCCTTTGGTTTGATTGTCGAGGGGTAAATTTGCCCCTTTGGGAGCTCGGTCAATATAATTTACTCAGTCATTCTGTAAAAGGAAATATTATGTTATTATTAAATAATTTCGAAAGTTACTCATAAGCAACTTTTAATTCATCTACATATTTTTGGAAACGTTTTCCGACTGTTGTTTGTAAAATAGCGGTGTGTTTATTTAGTATTTCTGCGATTGTGTAGGGACCATGACTTCTACTGTCTAATTTGTCCGTTTTAGTTTCTTTATTTACATATACTTTATCTTCTACTTTTCCAATGAAATGGTTTGATTCTCTGCCATGGAGTTGTTCAGTTGTTCAGTTGTACGTGCTAATTTTCCGAATAGTATCTCAAAGGGTGTGAAATAGGTTGCTTCATGAATTGAAGCATTATAGGAAAACATGGCAAAGGATAATAGCCTATCCTGATCATCGTAATAGTCAGCGTAAGATCGGATGTAATCGACTAATACTGCAAGACTTCTTTCTAATGATCCATTTGATTAAGGTCTGTATCCTGAAGTAGTTATTTGAGTTTTGGCTCGTATTATTTTTTGTTCTTTACAAATACTACACTTTTGCACGAAATCAGTAACTTTCTCTTTCATTCCTCGCCACAATTGCGATCTTCTTCAGGGGACACACCCACAGGTCCCCCCCCCCTCTCTCTCTCTCTCTCTCTCTCTCTCTCTCTCTCATGGTATACCGTGACTTCAATATCGCTATCTTCAAAAATTTCTTTTAAAATGTCCGAAATAGTGATTTAAGGTAATTTTTCAGTTAAATCTCTACGAATAGAGATTCGGAAAGATTTCACGTGGTCTCTCTTCAGGGCCACGTGTACATTATGTAGTTCGATTTTTACATTTTCCTCATTTAGTAGATCGAAATGATTTGATTTTATAATAATCGTATAAATTCTATAACGACTACGGGGAGTTATTAAGACTTGACCCACTTTAGGATGTTGTTCTTCAA
Source organism: Melikaiella ostensackeni (assembly GCA_032362435.1). Lineage (NCBI taxonomy): Eukaryota > Metazoa > Arthropoda > Insecta > Hymenoptera > Cynipidae > Melikaiella > Melikaiella ostensackeni. The sequence goes on from JAUMHM010084797.1 coordinate 4,022, forward strand.
TTTCTGTCGGATCGATGGCTTTTATGTTTATGAGTAGTCGCCCTATAGAAGTGATGAACTCACAATCTCCTGAAAGAAAATGAACATAGTTTTCTCTTAGGTACGTTAAATTTTCTCTACAACTTTGTATCCTTGGGAGGGCACTGATATTACAAGTTTGAGTATACATGTCAGGCAGTGCAGGCTGCACGCTAGTGATTAGTGTACTGGTGCAGTCAGCCTCTGCTTTTACTACTGCCGGCTCGGTATTCGTAGTTCAACTTATTGCTGGTAGACTCAATTCTATTCTTTGGGGCTTGTAATTTTTGTCTAATGTTTTGGGACTTTTTGAAGTTTCCGAATTTCCTTATTTTCATTGGTTGCTGAAAAAGTGTAGATAAGGCCTGTGGTAATCCACAAGTTGATGGACGAAATCTTGCTAATACATCTAGGGTAGTAGGCATCTTTGACTGAGGCGCGAAGGTTACGCTTTTGCGTTGTCCGACATCAGACAATACTACTTGTGCTAAGGGAAGTACTACTTGCGCTGGAGCATTCGCATTGTTATTTTCTTCACTAGCGTCTTCATTTCCAACTTCTTGAGTTTGGAGCCCCTTTAATTATTTTTCAGCTCAGCTTATTCATGAATTCATTATTTGATCGAATTCCATTTCACTATCTGGTTTAAGTTCCTCAATTGCGTGAAGAATTTCTGGATCGTTTTCTCCTTCTGATACGGCCATAATGCCTCCATAAGCCTCCACGTTTTCTTCTGTTTCTTCTTCTTTTTCCCATTCTTTGTGGATTTCCAAGAATTCATCAAATAGTGAGAATGAATTTTTGAATTCTTCTCTAGTTAAGTTTGAACTGTTTTTTAAATTTCTTCCTTCAATTTATTATTTGTCTTTTTCTCCTTCTACTGTACTGTCATCACTATCGCTTTAAGAAAGACTCAGGGTTATGATGGCTCCCGTTTGTGTTTCTTCTACTGGTCTTTTTTGTTCTCGTTCTTCTTTTGCAATTCCTTTCTCAAAAAGTTCCTGAAAAAGTTCGGCGGCGTTTGGTGGAGCACTTTTGGGTATTTCGCGTGATGGAAAGGCTGCTAGAGGTATATCCAAACTTGGCAGGGCACTTCGATTTTTTCGTAGTATAGGAGGAGCTGGACTATCAGTTTCGTTTGCATCATCTTCCGAGTCGGTACTGGAATCGCGATAACTGGGTCGAGTTTTATTTCTTATTTCTGCCACTCTGCATCGGAGCAGGCGTTTGCTTATACTACTTTCGTTCACGCCGCTAGCATGTCTTGAAGTAGAATCCGTCCGTAGCTTGGCATCCTGGGGCTTGGAAATAGTCTTTTGTACTCCTCAAGTAGTAGGTTTTGAAGTGACATTTCTAGATGACGGTACTTCTTTTATTGTTGCAGGAGGTCGGTTCAAAGATCTCGTCAAAGGTTTAGTTTGTTTTTCAGTATCCCCTTTTGATTTCCGTGTTTGTACTGGTAGTAATCTGGCAGTTTTCTTTTCATTTTCTTTTGAACTTTCTTCCGAGGAACTTTCTAGAATAGGATTTCTAGAAAGTGCGTCGGCATTTGTATTTGATTTACCAGGTTTGTATTCAAAATTATATGCATAATCCTTTAATTTTAAACGCCAATGAATCAATCTTTGTCCCGGGTCTTTGACTGAATTGATCCATTTTAATGGTTCATGATCACTAACCAGTGTTAACTCTTTTCCATAGATATAAGGTCGATATTTATGAACTGCATATAAGACTGCGGGACATTCTTTTTCCGTAGTTGAATAATTGCATTCAGCGCTGTTCAATGCATGAGAAAAGTAGGATATAGGAATATCAACGCCTTCTTTTTCTTGGCTTGATACAGCGCCAACTAAGTAACCCGACGCGTCGGTGGTTATAGTGAACCGTTTTTGAAAATCTGGGTACTGCAAAATAGGACTTTTGCATAGGGCTTGCCTTATATTCTTGAAACTTTCTTCTTCTTCCGGTCCCCAAATAAAAGGTACTCTTTTCTTCAGAAGATTGGTTAAAGATTTCGTATTTGCTGCGAAATCTTTAATAAACCTTCTATAATATCCAGCTAGATCTAGAAATTGTTTTATATTTCTCGGATTCTTGGGGGTAGGAAATTTTCGCACAGCCTCAATTTTCTTCGGATCGGGTTTCACCCCTTCACTGCTGATTATGTGACCGAAGTAAGCAATTTCTTTAAATAAGAAGTCGCTCTTCTCAGGTCGAATCGATAGATTTACCTCATTCAATCCATTCAGGAGGCGTTTTACCTTCTTCCCGTGTTCTTCTAAGGTTTCTTGCAGTCCTAAAAGTACTTGGGCCATTAATCGTTGAGAAGTTGCGGGAGAGTATTTAAAGCCACTGGGCATTCTAATGTGTTCGTAATGTCCGTTTAAAAATGAAAAGGCGGTTTTCGGTCTATCGGCAGGATTGAATTCAATTTGATGAAATCCACTGGCTAAATCAAAAACCATGAAATATTGGGCTTTATCTGAGTGTTCTAAAATTTCAGTAATATACGGAAGTGGATAAGCATCCCCAATGGTTTTCTCATTTAATAATCGGGAATCAATCAATACTTGATATTTTGTCTTTCCCGTGTGGTCCATCTTTTTAGGAATTGTTAACGTGGGAGAACTATAGGGTGATTTTGAATGCCCAATGGCTCCTTCTGTTAGCATTCTCTTGATGACAATTTTTGCTTCTTGTTCTTGAGAGAGAGATTTAAGTGATTTAATTTTGGAATCTCTAGAATTGCTTTTACTCTATCTTCGGAGGATGAATAGTTCTCATCGGTAGAATACTCGTCTATTTCATCTCTTAGCGGTTAATAATATGCAAAAGGAATGAGTTCCTGCGGGTCAATTACTACTTTGAGGTCTTTTTCAGCGGTGTTTATAGCATAAATGTGACAAACCCCATTGGAATTTGACACCACCGCTTCTCCCATGAGTAATCCCCCATGCTACTTTATTAGAGGCAAATAGTCTACCTTCACTTCATTATTTAGAACGCGTACTGGAATCATCTATCGCGATCTTGCCTTTATATGAATTTTTCTTGGCCCTGTCCCTTTATAATCTAGTATTTGATCTTGCGCGATCTTTGGTTCTCTATCGATAAGAGGAATGGGTCTTGTGGGGTTTGAATGTGGTACTATGGTGTTATGCCGAAACAAATTTCGACTCTTTCTTGCCAGAGGTATTTTTAACATAGAATTCCATCCTTATTATTAGAAAAATCTGTCGAAACTACATGTAAAACTACCATAGATTGTTCTGGGGCTAGTTTTAACGTGCCGATAGTAGAGATTCTAACCTGCGTGATTCCCGTATTCTCGCTCCAGTGGGATTCTTACGCTCGTCTGACGCTCTTCGTTCGCCTCGCGCGTCGCTGCGTCGGAACGGCGAGCGGTGTTGTAGTTTAAAGCTTTCGTATTCGCTGGACTGGGAGATTGAGAACGAAGTGGAGTATTCACTCCTCCACGCGAGTAATTAGGGTAATGATTTCCATTATATTGTATAGGAGCATTTGGATAATAGGGGTCAGAATTGTACGGCATATAAGCGGAGGAATGTAATTATTTTGATAATTAGTAGCCCCAGGTGAATAGGGACGCTTTATTATTCCTATCGTATTCGGTTTTGAGTCAGAAGTTTTATATGGCTCTGGGGTCGTTGCAAAACGAACATGCGGACTAGGACTACGGTCTCGTGATCCTGAATAACTAGACTGAGGATATCTTCATTCTCGATAATAGTTTGTGGAATGAGAAGGGTTCAAATGATGTCGTGCTTTGTACTGGAGTGCGAGTTTTAGCGCTGCGTCTAATCTTTGGGGGTTGCGCGCCTCTACCAAGCCCGAAATACTGTCCGGTAAACCTTGTTTGAAAGCTTCGAGGGCACAATCATTAAGAGGGGGTAGTAATCGCTCCACGTTCGCATAATTATCGTCAAGAGCCGCTTGAGCTCCTGATTTTAGGAGAATGACGCGATCAAAGAATTCACTGACATTTCCTTCTCGATTCATTCGTATGGTTGAAATTTCATGTAAATACCACGAATACGTTTCACGGGGTGCAAATCGCTGTTTTAGATGTTTGGTTCATTCATAAAGAGTTCTGAAAGTTTTTCCATGAATACTATCTCGGGCCGCCCCTTCTAATCGGGCTAATACCGCTTCGAGATACCATGTTTGACAGTTAGCTGGTACCGATGATTCTCCGCCTACAGTATCTTGGATGAAATCTCTAACGGGCATATGTTTGCCATCATAACTGGGGATGTTTATCACCCCTTTTTGTGCGGCAAAACACTCACTTTTGAACTCTTAATAATCCAATGAATTTTTCACAGAGAAAATCTCTTTCGTAAAACTCTATTTTTCAAAGGATTTAATGATATAATAGAATGACAAGAATAAAAAGGATGAGGAGGATGAAAACCCCTTAGCGAGTCTTCAGAATTAAATTTCAGTTGAAAACTGGGAATTAATTCGAAAAATCACAGAAGGTTATTTTTGGATTGATAAAATAATTTAAATTTCAGATGAGGAGTTTAATTTTTGAATCTGATAAATTTTTAACGCCTTAGTTACACTTTCGGAGGATATGTCATCTGTTATCGTTTGTGTAAGACTTTGAAGTTCAAATTTTAAGACTGGAAACCTAAGATTTTTGACAAGGATTCAATTTTATTAAAATTTGGATTTGTTTGAATGTCACAGAAATTCCCATAGTTCGTTACGTAGAATTGTAATTCGACTTGTCATTGTTTTAAACCCTTCACTTGCTCAATCTTGCTACAAAGAGTACATGCAAGGTTAAATCGGGGTAAACCGTAGGTTTATTAACGATGGCAGTGCTTGCGAACACGCGAAGTATACCAACGCCTAACAAGCACTTCGAACTTTGCCTTGCCCACAAGGTGACCGTGCAACGAATCTAAGAGGAACTTATACTTTGAAGTGCTTTTACACAGTTTCTATCTTAATACTACACTGAGTTTAAATTTTGAATTTTTATGAAAGAAAACACTGAATTTATAACGAGAAAGACAATCCCACAGCTGCCACCAAATCAGCTGTCACGTCCCAAACGAAAGGCGAGGGTAGTTTGGAAAAAATGAGAGAGAGAGGAACCAGTGCTGCTGATTATGTCTGGTTGGTAAGGCCTAACCAAATATTTGTTTGTGGGTTCGTAGTCACTAACAATCCTATGGGGATCGCGTCAATAAACTATTCGAAATAAATGGGATATAGTTAAGATAACAGATGATTTATTGGAAAGACAAAGAAAAGATTAATAGTTACATAAATTGAAGACTTACAATTACCTTTCTAATCCTGAAAGGGCAAGAAAGGTTGACCAGCCGATTGTAACTCCGGTACGTCGTAGAGCAGCGACGGAACTCTACCGGATGTTTGTATAAGTTTTCTTTGAAGTGACTAGTAGAGCGATACACGATCGAGTTTCCAATGACTCAATGCGAGAGACTACTACTTTCCGTCCACCGCGACGGTCAGTGAACGCGCATCTCCACTTTTAACCTTTCATGAATAGAGATTCTGGATGCTACTTATCCGTATTTCCATACCATTTATCTAGTCAGATGCTTTTGATTATTGCATTGTCTGATTATGTACGTGTTCTTTCACTTTCTACTTAGGTTGTACATTAATAGTTGACTGATGTGTGGAATATATCATTAAAATTATCACTTAAGTTTAGGCACAAGTATGTCCTTATATTCCATATATGTGGATTTGACTTTGAAATTTTTATTGTTTAAATTGTTAGGGTTATGAGTATATTCGTATAATTGAAATAATTATAATTATCTTATAAAGGTAAAATCCGCAATCAGCTCCTTTCATTAACCGAGCATAATAACCTTACTTCGTTTTATTTTACGCTTATAAAATTCATATTGCTTTCAACAACTTAACAACCTCAGCAGTGTTTAATAAATGTTCAATGAGCTTCTAAATTTACCTTAAACTAAAGTTACACCTGATACATCTAACTTTGTCAAAACAACTTCTCAAAAATTATACATACAGGATACATGTTATCAGCAGAAAATGTCCAACATTTTTTAATTCGCAGGAAGTGTCATGGCGGCACTTGTGCACCCATGTTCAAGATGAAAAGGTTTGTTACTTCGAAATTATTGCAAAATAAATTAAAAACGATTCTGTCACGGTGTGGCCCGCTTACAAATTGAAAATGTACACCAGCGTCCTCTGAAGAGCGCGGCAAGAGGTTCTAGATCCAAAATGAAGTGTTATTTCTTACAAATGATCACAAGTTCAAAAGTGAAATCTTTAAATGGCTTTTCGGATGCAAAAATACAAAAACAAGTTTCAAGTATCGAAAACTTTATGTTACATGACATAAATTATATGAATATATTCATTGAAAATGCATGCTGCGAATTGCACAAGATTGCTACACATGATGCAATACCAGGCAATACTCTCTCTCCATCCTGAAGTAAGGTTATGTTAGCTGAAACTTCTACGCAGTACAAAAGAAATTGCGTCTCTGCAGTAAAGTGTTTTTTTAAAAGATGAATCATAGGGCTAATTTTAGTATCATTAATTAGTTTTGGCGCCGGTCAGACCGGATGTAAAGTGGACTTCGGACTTGTTTTGACTTTTCCATGTTCAAAAATGTCAATCATCGAATGCCTCATTTTGCGACTTATGTCTAGTAAGTGGAGCCAAGCAACTTAGTTTCTAATTGGTAAAATAGCCATAGAATCCCGTGTCGTCAGCGATTTCATTTCCTGCGGGTCCAGAGTAGGGGAATTACTCCGCCCAAAAAGTAGTTTATAAAAAGGCGCGCATAGCAGAAAAACGTCAGATTTCTCATCTCGGAAATCATTGGAAACTACTTTTAACCTGCGACTCTCAGTGTTGTATTTTGAACTTCGAAAATTTTGTGATTCGAATTTAATCAAAGACTTAAGTTAATACAAACTTGTAACGCGGCGTGTTCCACGATAAATTAATTCACTTGCGTGCATTAATTACCACTTCAAATTATAAACTTGAGAGTTAAACAAGAACAATATTGAATAAATCCTATCAATTTGTGAGCATAGACAGTGGTGTTCTCAGTTCAAATTCAACCTAGTTCGACGGCAGTGGTTTTCACCACTCAACGGCAGCATACGAACCGGCTTTCAACAAATCAGCGATGGGTGATGACGGAATGAAAATCTACTGCAGCGGCTGGGATGTAACATCAGTGTCAGAATCTGGGATGCTGCACCGTGAGAACTAGGTCATTGACATTCCAAGTTCAAGGTCGTGCATCACACCAAACACAGACTGTTTCACTAGTGCTTCGTGGTGCGCGGATTTGAATTATCGCTCGAGACTGAATTGTCGACAGAGTGAAGCGGTAATAGTTTGAATTTGAAAACTCTTTGTGAAGTGGAGTGGAAGGATATAAATAAACAATAGACTTTAAAAACTGAAAATTTTGGACCCAAGATCTTTATTGATAACACTCGGTGAACCAGAGAACGTGTTCATCAGCTTCCTGCAAATAAAATGAACTTTAAGATTGCTCACATATAATTGACATTCAATTTTCTTAAAAGAAAAAGTCACGACCTTCTACCAGGGTTTTGCGTGGTTTTACTCCCGGTAGCTAGGGTGCTGCTAATTGCATCGAGGTCGTAGTCGGTTGAGGAAGATACCACAAATGAATTCCTTTTATCAACTGCGAGCTTGAAGGATTTTGTACGCAAAATAATAAAATCCTAAGTCAGCAAGGATAAACAAGCAGAACGAGAGGTCAGTTACACCAGCCCCTCCCCCCCAATCATAATTTTAGAATTTCTTCAGCACACTGAATTGCGCCGCAAATGGGCTCATATGCGCCATCAATAACAAATTTTGCGCCACAAAACCGTAAGAGTTATAGCCGGGGTTACGCGACGGGGGCTGGAGACACGCTAGCCCCCCCCCCCCAATTGACAAATCAAATTTTAGATTATATGACCTTGAAGAACTCCAAATGCGCCGATATGCGCCATCAAGCAAAAATTTT
>JAUMHM010084798.1:0-12095 GCA_032362435.1 Melikaiella ostensackeni
GACGCTAACCCTAACGTGATGTGTGTGGTGAAAAGAGAGAGGAATATCGTAAGAGTCTATCGTCTCCTCGCTACTTCTTCTCCTTCTCCTATAAAATCGACGAAAGGCCGCTAAGGGCCCTTTTCTCGGAGCGCGTCACGTATTTCGTCGAGAAGTAGAACTTTATAAGTTGAAAAAAACAAAAGAGTGATTTTGTTTATAAGAACTGATAAAAACAATGATAATTATTGTAATTATTACTGTAATGAATTTGTTTGTAACAATTGAAGAAATGAAGTAATTGATTCTAAAATGAAAATTTCTATTCATCGAGAGTAAATTTACTTATTCTATGTATTTTTAAGGCCATATCAATAAATGTAGCTCGAATATTAAAACTTATTGTTCAAATGAAAAAATGTCTTTAAAATCCGTTCAAAACTACAATCTCTTGAACGTTTTGAACTAAAAATTCCACTTTTTCCTCACTGTGCACTGTGCAGCAGGACAACGCAAATTTTTCGAACTTCGGCTCAATTTGGTGAGAAAGTATGACACTTTGTGTATGTGTTCTCTGTGACCTGAAAATAGTTTTTCACGGTTCGATTGAAATCACTGAGAAACCAATATTTCATAATGAAAATCCATCGTATCACATCTAAAAATTTAAAATCCAGGGGGGGCACTTCTGAAAATAAGAAACAATAATGAAATTCATACATGAAATATGGATAGTGGATCTGATGTAAGGAGTTTGATGGGAAAGGGCGCGAGCTTTCAAAAGTTCCAAAGCGAATACTTGAACGCATCCACGCGCAAGCGCAGATATAAACAGTCGTCCGCTGTCGTGTTTACCGTACGGGAATGATGAGAGAAAAAATAGGAAGTTCATCCTTTTTTAATATTTATAGAGAAATAACACATTCTAATCATAAATAGTCGCCTAATTATGGAAGAAAACACCGATGAGCAGGTAAGGGAATGGTTTTTATCACTTTTTTCCACTCCGAAACTGGTTTTGAACATACGTACAGTAATGATGTTTTTGCTGTAAATATGCACTTTTCAGTTGTAATATCGGATTCACACAAAAAAATGTTAATATTTTAAACCTCATTTTATGGAATTTTGTATTTAACGATATGCTTAATATTTCTGTTTATCGCGTAATTGAAACTACAATATTTTACTAGAGAAAAAAGACGGATGGTAATGACGACTAAAATCACAAAATTCGAGAGACAGAATTCAAGATTTTTACATTATTCTTTGATGCTCTCCAGGTCAGGAATATCAGAACTGGGGCCTATGTCATCGATTTTAATGAAAGTTGGTGAACTTGTAGTGCTGCATGGGAAATATTTTGTGGCCAAAGGATTTTCGAAAATTTCGAAAATTCTGAGAGTTACACTATTTTGGAAGTTGAGGTCAACTTTTTTCTAATTGTAATATTTCCGACACTTTCTTTCGGATTCTCATCAAAATTATAGGCATGTTGTTAAACAAAATGCTGTTTTATATAAAAAATAGAAACAAAAGTTTTCGAAGGTTTCACCAAAAAAACTAAAAAAAATTCTAATCTGATTTTTGACGGAAAACGCATATTTATTCCGATTAAAAAAAAAAAATTGTTTTCCTTTTCCTTTTATCTTTGATTGGAGAAGAATTATGAACACTCATCTAGTTCGCCAGTTATGAATGTTTAAAGAGCAGCAGTCGAGACGAATGTCCAGGCGGATGGGTCTTAGATCAATCTAGAAGTCGTATGTTGTTCATACAATCGACACACTCGTCCCACAACACCGTTCCGACACGGGTCGCTGATCAATCTCTGTAACAATCAGCCCAGGTTAAGAGCTTCGCAAAGCCATTATACTAATCCACTAAGAAAATCTCTGCACGCGAGTCCATTATTATCCAAAATCTCTCGTTTCAGGCATCACTCCTCTTCTAAAAAGCAATTGTCCTCCATACATCCCTATCCTTGCATACATCTTTTGCTTCCGTTACATTCATACACCGTTTCATGTACGCTCGTGTGTTTCTACAACTCCTTATATCCCTTCGCTTCAGAGTCTCATTCATGCATTCCAACCACTCTTTCTTCGGTCTACCTCTGGGTATATTACCACTCACTTTACCTACACGGAGGGAAGTTTGGAAGAACCGTTTACCCAACACGCACAACTGTCGCGCCGATCACACGGTGAGCTGCGCCACCTCTGTTTGGTAGACCGGCTCCACCTAATTGGGAGAACCATTACCCCAAACTAGTCGAACCGTTGTACTAACCGTTTAGTCGACCCCGTTCTGCGCGTAAGGAAATTTGTCGAAAAGTGTGATTCGTGATCACACTGTTTGTTTTTCGTTCACTTATAACTTTCAGTGGAAGTCTTTGCAAAAAAATACAAATCAGAAGATATCCTCAGCGTCTTTTTGGATAAGTATAATTGCTCTATTTATTTATATGCTATATTTTCTTAAAACATACCTGTAACCTAAGAGTGATTGCTTTTTTTGTACCTCATGTTATGTAACATTATTCATTTTGAAGATTTTTCGCATGTTTGTGTCATTATTATAGTTTTTATTCTCATTCAGTGAGAGGCATGAAAGATAACGAATTTTATTCGTTGAGAGATGAAAAAATTGCCTGTATTTTAAAATATGATCTGGATGTATTGGATGCATTTATGCCACTTTTCAATTACGAGAAAAAAGTTGTATCAGCCAAAGCTAATGATTTGCTAATTCAAGATATGGAGATTGATGTTATTCAGCAAAGTGTAGAATCTATAACTGAAGTTGAATATAACCCATCAGGTTTTTGCTCAAATTTCATATTTTAAAATTTAATCAAATTATTTCGATGTATTGATTGAATCTGATATTTGTAAATGCGTTAATTCATGGGGAAAATGATCTCTATCGATTTTTAAATAGTAGCTTAGAAGGTCAATTTATCTTAGGGAAGTATAAGTATACCAAGCCACTTGACCCTTCTAGATTGACGGATATGGTAATTTTGAATGAATCAAATGATGACCCTATTAACCAAAAGTGATAAGGGTAACTTTCTAAATCAAAAGACAAGATTGTAAAATAGTAAATGTAATGTCAAATGCTTATAACTCGAATAGTTTTGTCAACATTGTTAATACAAGAAGTGTTATCAATAGCTTATTGCTTTTTCTGAAGAACAAACTACGTGGGTAATTTTGAAGACGCAAATGATATTCTTACTTAACAGCGTGTTCTGCATGACAAAATTTTCACTTTATTATTAAAACTTCGCTAAGTTCATTGCAACGCTTTATTGCCTAATGTTCTTCGTAGCTTGAACTTTGATTCTTATTAGCGAAACCTTTTGAACCCTGTGCATTTTTTCAAACTTCTATTGACATTACAGAGAGAATTGTAGCATCGCTATTTCTTCTCTCCTAGGAACGTACATATACAGTTTCGGTATGTATTGTGTAATAATTGCTTGCCCAAAAATTTTTATTTTGCAATTAATTTTTTTTGCGCAGGAGAAAAGTCGATAAATTTGAGGAAGTGTGCAGCCACATTATTGAGTAATTTCCAACGGAGGATAGAGATTTATTTTATGTACCGTGTACTAAAACTGTGAGTGAAGAATTCGTAGAAGCTCGAGGTAATCTTTATAACCATTATGAATATTTGAAGAAGCAGAAACGCCTTGCCGGTATTTTATTTGATGCAGATTGTTTGGGAACTGGTGACAGTTTTGTCGAAAATAAAAGCGTTGTAGAAGCTAAGCGAAAATAATGCATTTACAGACTTCTAAAAAAATATCAAAGCGAATGTCATATAAATTTATTTCATGAAGAAAATGCATTAAACTGCTTGACGGATATTGATCGGGAAAAGTACACGACACAAGTTATTCTTCAATATAAGGAAGACACGTATGAAGAACGGTTGGAATATCTGTTACAAAAACAAAGAAAAAAAGAGACTGTTTCTAATGAGAAATATTAAAAAAGTTTTCCTTGCCTGCGCCCAACGTTTGGAATTGCATTGGTAAGACAACTCTGACTTTATTTTTAATCCTATTGTGTAAATTTTTTTGTCAAAATTTTTTAATGCTAAAAAAACAGTATTTGGAATTATGACTATATTTTTTTATTGAAATATTTTACGGTTTTCTACCTAGAAACGTTTTTATGAAATTTCAGCACACAACAGTAAAATATCTTTAATTAATTTTATTATTTGATTCGCAGCTGGAAACTGATTAAAATTCCTTGAGAATTTCGAAAAACAAAATTTCGTAAAGAAAGATGCAATTTCGTCCTACAATTCACTACTTTCTGAGAAATGGTCACAGCTATGTCAAAAAGTAATTGAATATTGCAAAAAAGCAGATTGAAAGAGGTCAAAGATTTCATTAAAACACACGAGAGTCTGATTGTTGAAGGTAATATAGGTATGCATAGCACTAACAAGAATGGAACTTTTCGATATTTTTTTTTCTAGAGTATTTTTGAATCTCTTCATTCTGCACAATTTGATTTTATTTTATGAACATTTTATCAATTATTTTGTTTCAGGAACTCATAATGAAGTATTAGCATTATTATTATTGCCATTGTGCACAACAGTGCCGTAAATTTTCAGGCCTGAAGATTCAGAGTCGTCAGATTAGAGAAATGTGATATAAAAAAAAAACGTTTATTTTACACGTAGAGGTACGGGAAACAATATTTTGCAATTATATAAATACATGATTTTATGTTTCTAATGATAAACTTGATTTTTTCTCTCTTAGAAATTTGAAGACGTTTATGTAGAAAAAGAGAAATATGAAAATTGTCTTAATACCATCAATCAGCCAACGCATCTCTACTTTCTGATTTGCGATAAAATACAAAATTGTCAGTCATACCTAGTTGTAAGCAGTACGATTTACCCGTACGATAATACAACCAAAGCTGTTGAAGCCTGCTACAAATTTCTAATAGCGTTGAGAGAATAGACCTTTTTATGTGACTACGCGTTGCACTTTATTCAAAAAACGGTGTACAGATATGGTATAAGTCCCGATAAATCCCGATAAATCTTATGCCGATGTGAATAAGTGAAACGTTGAACTGAATAAGATGTGATTTTCTATAGGTACTTCAGACACTCCAAAGATGTACATAATATTATAGTTGTAGTTGATTCTAAACTGTGAATTGTTTTAGAGTGTAATTAAAGATTTGAGTTTTCAAATTTATTACAAGCACTGCACTCAGTATCGTTCGTGAAAGGTTACTATATGAATGAAATTTTAAATCGACTTTTGTAAATTTAATATTGATGCAAAGAATGGATCCTTGAGCAATTTTAAATTACATTTTGATATTCATTCTCTTACTGAAAGGAGATCCTATTCTTCCGAGAAAAACAATCCAAGTAGTGATTGATTTTTTTGATAATTTCATTAGCGATGACTTTAATGTAAATCGATCCAAAACTCGTCGATCATGGGACATAAAGGTAACTTCTTTACCTTTGTATGAACACATCTACGCACGTAGTCTGCCAAAGTCGAGATAATGAAGATATGCTTCCGCGCGCCAGCGGAGTTGTAGAACCATGGTGTAAAGGACAGTCGTGAAGGCAACGCCAGTGACAAGTCAACGCGCGCATCTTCCTTCACTTCATTTGAACGCCCCTGCCAGTTTTCCATAAATCGCGAGTGCATAAAAGACGTGTTTCGGTTCCGATTTTTCGAAGCATTTAACCTGGTGAATCCCCTTAACCGTGGTGAGTCCCCTGTCTTATTTTCTCTTTAGAGTTTTCCTTTCCTCGTCAGACAGCGGGCATACCTGCTGTCGCGGCAAGGCCTAGGCCATCTCAGCGCTACCTTCTCCTACTTTTTCTTTCCCAGAAACCGATAACCGGCATACCTGCTATCAAACAAGATTGTACCTCCCTCCTTCGTCAAACAGCGGGCATATCTCCTGTCGTGACAAGGCCCGGGCCATTCCAGGGCTACCTTGTCCTGTTTTTCTTCCCCAGAAACCGATAGCGAGCATACCTGCTATAAAACCAGATTTCACCCCCCTCCTCCGTCAGACAGCTGGCATACCTGCTGTTGCGACAAGGTCTGGGCCATCCCAGCGCTACCTTTTCCTGCTTTTCTCACCCAGAAACCGATAACGGGTATACCTGCTATCAAATCAGATTTTACACCCTCCCGCCCACGCCCCCTATCGTCAGAGAGCGGGCATACCTGCTGTTGCGACAACGCCTGGGCCATCCCAGCGCTACCTTTTTCCGCTTTCTCACCCCAGGAACCGATAGCGGGCATACCTGCTATCAAACCAGATGTCACACACATCCTCCGTTAGACAGCGGGAATACCTGCTGTCGCGTCAAGGCCTAGGCCATACCAGCGCTTCTTCCTCCTGCTTTCCTCCCTCAGAAACCGATATCGGGCATGCCTGCTATCACACCAGATTTTACACCCCTCCTCCGTCGGACAGCGGGTACACCTCTGTTGTCCCAACCAAGAACCTGACAAGTCGCATTTGCCGTAAGGAATAGAGTCGTTCGTTTCACACCGATTTCTCACTCAGAGTCAACCATTTTTTGGGGTGATTTTTTGGTAGAGTCTGACGTCAGGGCATCTTGGCCGACGGGGTCTCATGCTCGCCAGACTCAGATCAATCACCCCCACTCTTTTCTCACTCTTTTTCTCGGTCGCATTATTTCCCTGAAAATTTGTAAACGATCGACCAGAGTCGATTTCTGTTTGAATGAACGCATCGTGGAATGAAGGAGACTCACTTTTCTCTCACTCTAACTAATGCTGCGTTTTTCTCTCCAACAAATGAAGTTGTCATTTAAATTCAAAGCTCTTGCAAACATCTAGCGTGTTTGAAAATTTGTTACAAAATTTGTTGACCGCTTATTTTCTTTATCTATTTCTTAGATTTAATTCTTGTTTTTCAGCTGGGTGTTTTGCAGTAATGAGATAGTCATAAACTCTTAGTGCATTAATTTTGTATTAAAAATGAATGAAATTACGAGAATGATTTAATGATATTAGATTATTTCAGTTGTATGAGACATACATTGAATTCTATCACAATATATAGAAATACAATATGTATAGAATGTTCTCGATCAATTGATAAAGATAAAATTAAATTACACATACAAATAAATTTGCCAATTCATATCGTCTGCAGTTGTCATGTACAAATAATATAATATATTTGTGATATTCACAATCAGTAGATAATGTTTGAAATAAAAGTACATGCACATGATAGTACTATACATGATAGAAAACCCATTATACAAAATTATTGTAGGTCTGTACTGAATTTTCTATATAATTTATTCATGAGGGCAATGCTAAATTATTTTAAAACTTAATAAACATATGTGGTATATATCGCATATTGATTAGGACGAGAATAAAAGTGTTTCAGGAGGGTACAAGTAAAAACCTTTAAAATTGAACAATTTTAAGTTAAAAAATTTAAATAGAACCATAAGTGCTGAAAATAATAGATACTGAATATTGTACATATTCAAAGACTTCAAAACTATAAAAATGGAGAAATTTTCGGTCTTAGAATTACCAATTTTAATAATGTCAGTAATAAGCATCTAAAACTGAAAATTAATCAATTTCACAACTTGAAAGCGGACCGCTTCTAAACTTAAAACATTTGGAACTCGAAGTGCTGCAAAATTGTACAATATCCAAGTTAGTAGGCTATAAAATTCAAAATCCACAGGTTTCAAAACGTGCGAATTACGAATTCGCATACCTCTTCACAAAAAAAGAGTTTTATACTTAGATAAAATGATAATAAAACCATATGTCACATTGATTATTAGTAATGGCACTTGTAGATTATTATTACCAATAATTGTGTATATAATATTATAATATATTTTTGAATAGCATAATCGTAATATGTTTTTATTTGATGTCGGGTAAACGTTACCCTTCAGATTGACTGAGTATATACTTTTACTTCAAACATTATCTACTGATTGTGAATATTACAAACATATTTTATTATTTGTACATAAAAACTGGAGACGATATGAAATGGTGAATTTATTTATGTGTGTGTCTGTTTAGGCTCAAAATTTAGCAAATTTTATCTATTTTTTAGAACCATTGGGCGGTTTTTAAAATTCAATATGGCCGTTTGAATATGGCGTCGATAGTCAGGAAAAACATAGATGAACAAACTACTTTTCAAAAAAAAATTATGAAAGTGTCGATTTAAAATACTCCTTTCAGGCTTAAATTTTACGTTTGCATAGGTACCTTGACGAACCATATGACACACTGCGAAATTCTGAAATGCTTTTGACCCCATTCAGTAAGTTTTTCAGGAGTAAGAATGGCTTCAGTTGGTTTACATAGAAGACTGTTCCGTGCTGCTTCTCTTTTGAATAAAGCTACAATACCATCTGAAGCATTTTTACCATGCGCAGTAACATAGAAACTCCAATCAGCTTTGATACCAAAGTCTTCATCATGATGAATGAGATTAACCATTTGAAACTTATTCTTGAAATGATGTTTCGCACCATCGCTGAAATAGATGATTTCCTTTACGCGAAGACTTCGTTTCACATGTGGTATCGACCTTTCTTGAACTGTATGACCTGCAGCTGTATCTTGGTGTCTGCTATCTGATAAGAATACTCTGCTTTTGTGTTTCAGTTCTGAGTTTTCCTTACAGTAATATACTACAGGAAATATAGTACATTGGTTGTTATTGAAATGAAACGCTTGTGATTCATCTTGAACTACGTATTTGTAATTTTCATTGAAATCCAATACAATGAGAAATTCACCCTCATTCAGATTGTTCTTCTTATTTCGAAAGTACTGCGACTTTTGTTTGGAGTTAATTGAATGACGTTTTCAAACCTATAAGTTAGAACATAATTCTTTTGCGAAGTCTGTTGTAGGGAGTATTTGAGTTTATGAAGTCGCCCTGTCTGTCGCAGTCCAGATACTGAACTGTACATCATCGATGTTTTCTCCTTCCAATAATTGTTGTAGAAGTTGTGAAAAACTCGCAATTCCTGGACATTTTTCACATTCATCAAGAAGGATATTTGAATTACGACTTTCACCGTCATTCAGACCACGATTCTTATAAGTGATTTCTTGTAAGCAGCTTTTATAACCACTTATCGGGTTTTCTGAATTCTGCGTGAGTTGCCTAATGTCAATAGCACCCAACATCAATTTAATATTCTGATGGATCGTACAAAAGCAGACGGAATGGGTTCCCCTGGGCCCAGGAAGAATGTAATGTTTCGGACGAAGTTGTGCGAATTTGCTGAAGCTCACGGGAAATTCTGGGTGAGTGTCTTCATACTTATCGTAGAGTCCCCTCAAATCTCAAAAAAGAAGACGTTTCTGCATCAAACAGCGGTCTTCATCTGTCTTCACAGAAACAACATCTGTCTGGCCGGGGATGATTCTACTGTTCGCATCATTAGTATACAAGTTTTTAATTTTGTCTACAGTACATTCCGGTTATGGTTTACCAGTTTCGCTGTCGTGTCTGGTGAAACACCTTCTAAAATTATAAGATCTTCAGCTTTTTTTGTAATCCGCCTACTGCAGTTGGTTTTTTTCGCCATTTTATCAACGCTTCATGCTTCTACAGCTATTGTAAAAATACTGAATTTTTGAGGATCATTAATCTTAAGATAGAACATTTCTCTTTCAGTCCACTTAACATGTCTTCTAATTCAGATTCTCTTTGTGAATAAACTATTGCGGTATTATTAATTTTAGATGATGTTGAAGAATCAGAATTGAAAATTCATTTTAATTCATATCAACATCATCTTGACTAACATCCGATAAATTACGAGTTCTTTGAGAATCTACATCACCATTTTCAAATTTGGCCCTTCTGCAATGGACAAAAATTTTAGCATTATCGGGAAGATCTGGAAATTTTCGTTTGAGATTTTTAGATATTAATCTCAAATCTTTGCCTCTGTGGCCCATAAGACCAAAATTTTTGTGAGAATTGCAGCATCTATCGCGATGTTCTTCGCTTGTATTAGGTGTACTGGATATTAAACTGATGAAAAACTTGAATTTATTAGGACTTCGTGGAATGCAGTCTCAATAAAGGTCAAATCACTGAATGAAACTGTAGTTCTGCAAGTAACTGATTCCAAACATAGTCCTGCAACGATCTGATTGAATGTAAATCTCCGAAAAAAACTATTCACATAAACATTTCAGACACCGATGGTGGAGCTGAACGAATATAAATAATTCATATTTTCGTGCTCTGAACCGATATAGACTGAAGGATGGAAGGAAATATATCAACTCGCTAAAGTGGAAAAGTAAAGCTCTGCTTCTACGATCCTCAACTGCTCCTTGCGAAAGAACAAGTGAAGCTCTGCCTCCACGATTCTTAGTTGTTTTTCTAGTGAGAAAAAGTGAAGCTCGGTCTTAGTATTTCTCAATTGTCTTTTTTTGGGGGAAAAAAGTAGAGCTCGGCCTCTGCAATGCTCAGCTGCTCCTTGCGAAAGAACAAGTGGAGCTCTGCCTCAACGATCTTCAGTTGTTTTTTTTTACAGAGAACAAGTGCAGCTCGGTCTTAGTGTTCCTTAATTGTTTTTTTTAGAGGAAACAAATGGAGCTCGGCCTCTGCAATGCTCAGTTTCTCCTTGCAAAAGAACAAGTTGAGCTCTGCCTCAACGATCTTCAGTTGTTTTTTTACAGAGAACAAGTGAAGCTCGGTCTTAGTGCCGATTCCAGCAATTGGAGTCACTGAATGCTGCGTTGTTTCGCATAAATCCGTGATATCGGATCCGCCATCTTGGATTCCGATATTCTGACTACCTAATCATAATCAGCGACCTCGAGAACCCCTGAGTAACTGTCTCCAAGCCCATTTGAGGAAATTTAGTTGCAGGGAACATAATCGTTGCCATAAAGCCGCCATATTGGGTCCACCATTTAAAATTTCGCAATGTATCATATGGTTTGTCGAAGTACCCATACAAACGTAGAATGTTAGCCCAAGAGGAATATTTCAAATCGACACTTTCATAATTTTTCTTGAAAAAGTAAATTGTTTATCTACATTTTTCCTGACTATCGACGCCATATTTAGTCGTCCATATCGAATTTCAAAAAACGCCCAACGGTTGTGAAAATGAGATAGACATTGCTGAATTTTGAGCGGCTGACACCATAAGAGTGACAAAGATGGTTATACGGTACTCTTAGAGCCGCATTGTGTCTGTGGAGATACGCCGTTCCCGCGTGAGTGAGACACCAGGATAGAATGTGCCGTGGGTGATCAGAATGTGTATGACACGCCCTGCACCTGCCGCTGGGAACTCCTTCACGTAAGATGCGGCTACGGTGAACCAAGGTGGAAATGACACCGTCCTGACACGCGAAAATAAAACTCTCTGTGCCTGAATTAAGTCCAGGAGACGATTTCTTCCATTTGCCACGATGTGATCTGTACTCAAGATGATTCGGTTATAAAGACACTAGATATTCAGAAGTTCGCGTCTGCCTTTACGGCGTGAGATGTATAAGCGCGGAACCTACGAATTGATATGCAAGCTCTTCTGATTATGCATGATCTTACGCGTGGCAAAATCGAGGGCCGTGAGCTCGTGCTTCGTCCATGGAACCAACCCAAATGAATAGAGTACAAGCGAGACGCTAAGCATATTAGTTACAGATATCCTGTTCAACACAGACAGGAGACGCTTGTATCTGCTTCGGAGAGCCTCCTTTACTGATGTTATATCCTGAATGCGGCTCTCTGGCTCGCCTTGGTATAGGTAGGTCTCTCCAGCACAAAAGTGTCTAATAGCTCTCCTGTCCACGAGCTCAGGGAGCTCACGCTGACGCTAGTAAGGCGTCCTCGTTTTGAATCAATCTTGGCACACTTGTCTAATCCAAAGTTCATACTGATATCTCGTGCGTACCCCTTGACGATCTTTAGAGCATCCTTAAGATGATGTGTCCCAGAAGCATAGATCTTCAAGTCATTCATATAAAATATATGAGTGACCTTATTCTTGCGATTATTAGTTCCGCCGCAGAGGTACCCACGAGAATT
>JAUMHM010084799.1:0-12094 GCA_032362435.1 Melikaiella ostensackeni
AAAATATTTTGACGAATGGGTTTCCGCGCGAAATTTAAATTAAAAAGTCTTACTATTTTTTGCCCACAGTAGTATATCATTTCAATTATATACATATATATTTAGCTTTATTTTCCAAACCGTAATTGCCAAACCGCAGCGCAAGGCCAACATTGTGTGTTCCAGTACCATAAGTCCCAAAAATGTGAGTACTGAATCGCAAGGACCAATTTCACTTCAGAGCGGAATTACCAATTCTAGGTGAAAATAAGGAATTGACAGCAATATTATTTGTCTACAGTTCTCATTTTTCGTCAGCACGATAGTCATTAGTATTTTGACCCTCAATTCTTCTAGCGAACCTTGTCAAAGCATATAATTATTAGGAGCGGAAAATTTTCAGGTGATGAATGGGGAATGAGTGTTTGGAACACCAGAAGTGTAAATGATCTCAAGGAAAGAATATTGAGGAATATTATGCGCGTAAAGAAGCTAGATGTTTTATCTGTGCCGAAAACAAAGAAAAAGGGATGCGGAATAAGAAAAATAGAAAATGGGCTGAAACTTTTTTGAGGAGTAGATGATGAATCACATGGTAGCCAAGGAGTCGGTCTGATAATAAATGAGAGAGCAAAACAGCATGTCAAATGCTACAAGAGTGTATTTCCTAGATTATTAGGGGCTAGAATGAAAGAAGAATCAGAAGGCTATTTATTACAGAGTGCTACGCTTCAGTTCATGGTGATAGAAGTGATGTGATATATACATTCTGGGACTCGTGAAATGATGTAGGTACTTGCGATTATGGGAAAAGAATCATTCAACTCGGAGATCTGAATCGTTGGGCTGGTGTGCAGCGATAATGTACCGACAGAGTACTTGGTCATTTCGGAAACCCGAAAACGAACGGTAACATGGAAAAATTGATTCACTTATGCTGAGGAAAAGGATTGTTTATTACAAATACTTGCTTCAGACATAAAATGATCCACATGCATACTTGGTGCAGGGGCGAAAGCCACAGTACAATTAACCTTGTTATGGCGGATGGGAGACTGAGGGAGCTAGTAAGAGATACAAGGGTTATGAAAGGCTCTGAATGTGAAACTCAATGTGTGTTTCGAAAATGAACCTAGGTAGAGGATAAAGTAGAAGAGAAATTAATAATAAGTCGAAGCAGACTCGAGAAAAATAGACTCGTAAAATTAGGACGTTGCAGAAACCACAAGTGCAAGCAGTATATCCCGAAAAGCTGAATATATATTCAAGTTATCATGAAGAAGACTGGAAGACGGAATCAAGCAATAAAAATGTAAAGGGTTCGTGGATAATACTACGGGATAGCATCTTCAAGAGTGCATGTCAAGTGTACGGTTCTGCAGTAAAATAGCCATAAGATTTTTTAATTGAAAATAGACACACAGCTGACCTTCAGGAATCTCCAGGTTATGTTTTAACCCTAAAATCATATTCAGAAACCCCCTTAAACAAACCCTATCACTTTTAACAGAATAATTTCAAAGTATCTCGATGTAAAACAGCCATGAAATTATTAAATTGAAAACATTCGTACAGGTCACATTCATAAAATTCTAGGTTATGTTCTCATCTCCACAATAATATTCACTAACCCCTGAATTCCTATCCTGGTTTCTTTGATGAAATAGCTGAAGTGGGGTTCGCTGAATGTGGTGGGAGTGCTTTTTTGGTGTTATTGATTATTACTGTAGAGATAGAGATATATTCTAGACTTCTGCAAAGGTTTCTGGCATGACTATTTCCAATAAATTTCTTTTTGTTTTTAATTAAAAGTAGCTTGCATAGGGTTGGTTAAATGTGGTAGGGGTGCTTTCTTGGGTTGTTGATTTTTACTGTGGGAATAAAGATATCCACTAGGGTTATTAGTGTGACTATTTCTAATTTAGGAATGTTATTGCTGTTTTACTTTAACACACTCTTAAATCGTTTCGGCAAAGGAAGAAGGGGTAGATTTTATGGATTGTTGAATATAATTGTAGGATTGGGAATATAACCTGGAATTTCATGAAGGAATCCGGTCGACTGTTTTTGATTCAGAAATATTATAGCTATTTTACATGTGGATTCTTTGGAATTGTTTCGTCAAAAGTGATAGGCGTGAATGCTAGGGGTTGTTTAATATTATTGTGGGATTGAGATCATGACATAAAGTTTTTTGAAGGCGACCTGGGTAACTATTTATAATTTAAAAAATTTTTAGCGGTCTTTTATAGAGACACTAAAGAATTGTTTCGTTAAAAGATATGTGGGTTGTTTTTGAGGGTTGTAAAATATTATTTTGGGGCTATGAATATAATCTGCTCTTTCTAAAGGTGACTTGTGGGACTATTTTGAATTAAAAACTTTTATGGTCACTTTATAAGGAGTCACTTTGGAATTGTTTTGTTGAAAGTGATAGGGGGCAATTTTTGGGGTTGTTGAATACTATTGTTGGGTTAAGAATATTAACTGGAGTTTTCTGAAGGTGACCTAAGCGACTATTCACAATTAAAAATGTTTATACCTGCTTTACATAGAGACACTTTTGAATTGTTCTGTTGAAAGTGATATGGGTTGTTTTTGAGATTTGTTGAATATTATTGTGGGATTGAAAACATAATCTGGCGTTTTCTAAAAGTGACATGTGTGACTATTTTCAGTTTCAAAATTTTATAGCTGTTTTACATGAACACACCTTGGAATTATTTCATCAAAAGTTCTGGGGGAAGATTTTGAGGGTTGTTGATTATGATTGTAGGGTTGACAACACAACCTGGAGTTTTTTGAAGGTGACCTGGGTAAATATTTTCATTTAAAATTTTATAGCTGTTCAAATGGAGACACCTTGAAATTGCTTCTCTAAAAGAAAAAGGGGTGAATCTTAGGAGTTGTTGAATATTATTGTGGTGTTGAAAGCATAACTTCAAGTTTTATGAACGTGACCTGTGCGATCATTTTCCATCTAAAAATTTAATGGATGATTCAACATAGAGACACTTTGGTGTTGTTTCTTTTAAAGTGATAAGGGTGAATTTTGAGGGTTGTTTAATATTATTGTGAGTTTTTGGGGTTGTTGAGTTACTGCATTTTTCATGGTATAACCTGTATAATATTACAATTTTTTGAAGTATCATTATATATTTCTTCCCGAGACATGTTTTTTCATGCCCATAATACCTCAAATACTGGTCAGCATCTATCTAAGGTCGAATCCATTCTAAGTTAGGCAGGTTCTAAACTTTGATTTGCAAAATCTCTTAGAGTTGTTTCTTTCAACAATTAGGCGTTCAGTACTTTTCCGATTAGAAAAAAAAAATGTCCATGAACACGGAGAAGAGAGAGCTGGCTATTCTTACTGAATGGTGACAGCATAGATTTTTCTGCAATGTTTACAGAAAATC
Organism: Melikaiella ostensackeni; assembly: GCA_032362435.1. Lineage (NCBI taxonomy): Eukaryota > Metazoa > Arthropoda > Insecta > Hymenoptera > Cynipidae > Melikaiella > Melikaiella ostensackeni. The sequence continues at coordinate 3,399 of JAUMHM010084799.1, forward strand.
CTGGAAGATTAGGCGAAATTTTCTGTATGATTTACCAAAATTTCCTGAAGTATCTAGAGAAATTTTAATTTTAATTCTCAAAAATTGAAAAGTTTTTAATTTTAAAAATCTACAACAAAAATTATGCAAGTTTCAAGTTTTAGAATTGAAAAATCTGTAATTTTGATGACTTGCATGACTTGCAATTGAAGAGTTTTTAATTTTGAATATCTAGAATTAAGAATGATGCAAGTTTTAAGTTTGAGAATTGAAAATTCTTCATTTTTATAAGTCGCATTTGAAGTCTTTTTCAATTTGTAGATTTAGAATTGCAAACTCTTAACTTTTGATCTTCAAAATCAGAAAAATTTAAACATTCTCATTTACACGCCCTTGATATACAAGAGTTTTCAATTGTAAATCTACAAAGCAGGACTATTTAAAACAAAAAAAAAATACTCAAAAGTGCATCATTTTCAATTGTACAGTTATACACATTCAACACTGAAGAATTTTTCTTTGCAAATCTTCAAGATAGACGCATTGAATATCGGTTTTTTGACATTCGGTGGACGAGCCGATCGAATTGGAAAAAACTGATCCGACAGTAGCAGAAATTCAATGTCAGTTTTCCGACATACGATCGGTGGGTCGATCGAATCGAAAAAACCGATCCGACGTTAGCGAGAGTTGAATGTCGGTTTTTCGACATTCGATGGACGGGCTGATCGAATCGAAAAAAACCGATGCGACGATAGCGCGAGTCGAATCAAAAATGCCATATTCGATCCGACTAAATGCACACGTCTCATTCAGAGTACTTTAAAATGCTGCAATTAAGAATTTCATTTTCAAAGTTGGGGGGAGGGGTATCGTGTCACCAATCCCCCTCCATAAATTCGCTGATAACTCCCAAGGTTTTAAGGCTCAACATTTTCAATTGGTGGTGCATTTGGGTGTATTTCGAGCTCATTTGAATCCATATGAATGCATACTAAATTTCGGTCGTGGCGGGAGCAGTGAAATTGACCTCTAAAACGAAAGATTTTAGGTGCTTATGGTCTCTCGTGAAGAGCTTCACTTAATGGATGCGGCTTATGTTCGAGTTTTGATGTGGAAATCGTGATGTATGATGGCTCCGTGAAGCTCTTCACCTAGGTTGTTTGCTAGAGAGATTGTTCAGCGGCCAATTCTAACTAATTTTCTACGAAAAAAATAAACCTGGAATATAAACTTTTGTATAGTAGTAACAGGCCTTGAAAAAATTGAGGTGATTAGAGAGTCTTGAAATGACACATTCTTTATCTAAATTCTGGAAGGAAATATGTAAGGATTTTAAATTATCGGCTTCTAATGTAAAGAACATTTTCTTAAACGTATTTTCACAAGACTTTAGGTGATCTATATACGGTAATAGTTTGTAATATTTACTCTCCGCGGAACGTGTTTCAAACATGACGGATCACGTATCGTGTTAATTTGTCCTTCAAAATTTTATTAATCTCTCCATTGCGTAATAGGAGTAGTTTAAGTCTTTTGAATTGGTACAGAATACCATAAATCTGCACTAATCTTATGTTTACTTTTTGTTTCATGTAGATAGCGACTAGTATATAAGTGCTGGAAACATCTTGTATGAAATATTCATTCGTTGCGCTATTAACGAATAACTAGTATTTAGAACAATGAAGATCCTTGTTGGAACTCTGTTCATCGCTTTGGTGGTGTTTCCTCATTCTGTTGGTAAGTATAGTATATTATGATATGTTATTTCATATCATATTTATAATTTTGAGTATAATTTTTGTCCCTCGTATGAAAGAGAATAATTAAAAATTAAAACCCTGAAGTTGATTATTTCTATGAGTTTCTAATTTTCTACAATTTGCTTGAGTTTGATTACAATTAAAATTTGATTGACTTTGAAATACTTCTCAATGTAGACGTGCCTAAATGACAAGGTTCTATCATTCTGTTTGCGCGCTCCAAAACAGATCTGTCTAAAGCTGAATTAGTAAAAATTTTACTTATTGCATGAGTAATTGAGTTTATGATAAATGAATTAGTAATATTTTGGCATTCGTAAGAATATTTTCTAATTCTTCAGTAATTTTGGGTACTAAGCAATGAGTTAACTCTTCTTGGCGATTGTTTGCGATATAATATTGTGAACTTTAGTCGGAAAGTTATGTATAGTGGAAGAAATTATGTGTAATTTCCATTTGCTGTAGACATCATTTTGATAAAGCAAATGAAAATTGGACATAATTTTTCCCACTTTGCATGAATTTTCCGCGTGGGACGTGAAATGAATGACTTAATGCATGTCTGGTGCGCTTTTGCGTGATTATTTTAAGTTTCAATGGAGTATGGCGAAGTAGATTGTGTGTTTAGGCAATTCTAAGTTTTTCATTTCAAAGCAATATTTTCCAAATAATTATGTTGGCGGAGTACTTATGCAACAAATGGGATTAAAATCTGGACAGATTATGTAACGATGATCATTGTATTGAAGCCGATATATCAAAACGATCACAATTTTTTGAAAGTCAATAGTGATAATATTGACTAGTTTTCTTAATGATTTCAGTTTCTAGTCAGTTAACTAACTTTTGTCCGATTGTTTTCGACATGGCATGTTACACTATATGGCGTTCATGTTGTTTCAATAAAGCTTGAGATGTGGCACAATTACATATTTCTTCATTAAACATATCAAGACAAATAGGTCAAGTGTGTAAATAATTCTTATTTTTTATTTTGAAGCAGCAATTTGTAAATACGTTATGTTGGTGGAGGTGACGTGGCCTATTTAAAATTTTCACAATATTGCCTTTTTATTATCTCAAAGAAGTTAAAAATCTTGCCCAATCGCGAAAATTAGGCGACATGTGTCAACTTGAAAATTACCTAATCTTTCACTTGATTAATAAAATTGACAAAAAAGGGCTATTGATTGTTGTAACTAATTTCATAAGAGAAACTTTAGCGCAAATGATAAAAAAATATTTAAGTTAATAATTCTTTTCTTTAATACAGTTATTTGCATATTTGTGTTCTTCCTTTCGCTTTAGACAAGAGTCCTAATTTTCATTCAATTTCCATTTATGAAGGTTCATTCTATTCATTAAAAGATTCGTTACAATTTAATTCGATACATTTATACGGAAATTATTTTACTCAGCAATTACACCTCCAATTGTCTTTAGTTAGTCCTTTTTTGAATTAAACAATTTCCTGAGTAACATTTAATAAAAACGTGATGAAGAGTACTTTGAATAACTTTTAAGTAATATATTAAGGTTTTGTAAATTGAAATCGAATGAAAATTACGACTTAAGTCTGAAGCAGAAGAAAAAACACAAATATGCAAATGACTGAATTTAAAACACAATTATGATCTCAGCTGTTTTTTTTATTATATACGCTAAGGTTTGTTATCAGAAATCTGCTCCAATAACGAATGAGTCTTTTTTTGTCAGTTAATAAATCAAGCTTAAGATCAAGTTATTTTGAACTTGACTGTATGCCTAGATCATCCTTCAGCCTCATAAACTTTTGACTTTAAAACTCTAGAAATTAAAATTTTCTTCGAAATTTTATTCTATGGGTGTAAAAACGGTACGCAATCGGAAAAGTGACATATAGAAAAGTTTAGGAAAAGAACGCGATTGTGTGACATTTGTAATTTCATTCAAACAATATGTTAGCCATATTGTGAAACTTGTAAATATGCCACGTCATACCTACACCGACACGTATTTACAGGCTATTGATTTAAAATGGAACAATGAGAATTATTTACACACTTCATATGTTTACCTTACTGTATTGGCTAGAAGAATACGATTGTGTAAGACTTTTATTTCATTGAAACAATATGAAGGCCATATGGTGAAACTTGTAAATAAGCCACGTCACCTGCACCAATATAACGTAATTACGTAACTTTATTCGTGTTAAAAATGAGCCGAATGCTAAAATGAGATATAGCCGATCGTAGAGAGGAGCTTCGAACGTGGCATAAAAACACGTATTTTTTCTCTTTCCTTTAAAAATTTGTTTAACTGTGCCGCCAAACGATTTAAATTTAAAGTCCGTTAAGAATATTTCCTTCAAAAAAAAAAAAAAAAATAGTTAGAATCTTTCTTTTGACGGGCTGTGATTCCCCTTAAAATTATTCATTTTTCAATAAAAGTTACCGCCCATTCTTCATTTTTCCAGTCAAATAATTTTTAAAGGTCGCTGAAGGTCTTTGAAAAATTTTAATTTCTTTCAACACATCGAAATACTTCTCGCTTGAAGAAGAACAAAACACGTCTTAGGTTTTCTTAATTGAGGCACAATTTTTGGTCATGGAGCTTTTGAGATGTTCAAAACTAATATTTCAAAACTTTAAGCCATCAATTTTACTCAATTTTATGTTCTTATTAGCTAAACTTATACTTTTTCGAATTAAGTTAAACACTTTTAGTTTTTTTTTGCTGTAAAATAAGTTTTAGAATTCCGGGAGTAATTTGAAGAGCGCTAAAACTCACATCTCGACTCGAAATACGTAAAATTGCTAGTGCAGTTATTCTAGATAATTGTCTCCGCAAATAAATTTTCATTTTTCAATGTTGTTCCGGAAAACAAATTACAGGAACGTTTTTTCTGTTAATCTTTTCGTGAATAAGATTTCGCACGTCATACTTTGCCAAGGTTCCACGGCAATTCATGTCTATTTCCTTAAATCTCTGTACTCAGAAGAATGGATTATGCCGCTTATAATATTGGATTTTGAAATTTGGGACGTCAATCTACAGATATTGAGTCGCAAAATCTAGATATCAAATTTTATAATTCAAGATTTGAGTAATTGAAATTTAGATTGTATGGCTCAATATCTATAGATTGCTGTCCCTTTTAAAATTCAAGATCATGAAAGGTATAATCCATTTTCCTAAGTGTGCGGGGCCTGTGTCAAATAGCATCACATTCGCCTCAATTTATAAAATACAAATCTCTTAGAAACATAAGTTCCATAATCAAATTGTAGAAACGGGAAACTCATAAGAAACACAATACTTAAATACACAAAGAGAGTTTGTTTTCCAAGAGTAAATGTAGTAATTTCAAAACAATAATGGCCACCCTGACTCGACTTCCTCCCAGCAACAAGCGCTGTGCCGAGAGCCGCTATGCGATATCTCAACCATCTTGTTCAAACAATTTGAATCTGAATAATTAGAAATATTTAATCCCACGCAATTAATTTTTCAAATATGTGAAATTGCTTAGAACGACGAAGGAGATTGCGATTATCATGGAAGATGGCATGGTACTAGTGCAGTACCGATTATTATTATATAATGAATACTCAATACAGAACTTGCCTTTGTTTTTAAAAATGATATGAAATTATTGACAATGCGCGAACTTACATCTCCTTTTTTTCCCCATAAGAGACGTGCCTAACTTGCGAAATGTGTTCAACTTCAACAAGGTTCTTACAGGAAGATGCTGATTTTGTAAACTAGCAGATATGACTAATTATTTTAATTGATATTATGATTTTCGACCAGGTTATGTTTTAATGAAAGATGTTCAAGATTCTCAGTTTTCTTGTCAATATATATATGAATTTTACGTCTTTTCCAATGTTTCGCCCATCCAACGTGGGGCCTCATATGGAATTACAATTAAACATTAAGAACAATTATGATAACCAACGAGCAAAGCTTCATCATTAAAATCAAATTATGAATTTTCATAATTTTGGTGTTAAACAGCCATAAGTAAGGGGTTTGTAGAATTGTTAAAATTGTGAGATATTAGAAACTTTGAAATTGCATTTTTGTGGAAAACTTTGCGTGAACTTCATTCATGTTTTGTTTTTCATGCTTATAAAAACTGTTGATATTCTCGCCCATGGAAAGATACTTAATTATAACTTGATTGATGAGGCTCTACCTTAAATGAGTGAAACGTTGAAAAATACGTCAAATCCTAATATATACTGACCAGAAAACAGACAAACTTGAACATCTTTTATTATGACTGATTATATTTAAATTAATTTTTTGAAAGTCGCAGTCATTATCCATTATTTTCATTCTCCTTAAATGCTCTTATTTACAAAATGCCTAGAAGAGGGAACATATTGGTTCCACAGCCGGTGAGGCCCTCAAGGATTCAGATCACACTTCCTCATTCTTTATTTCTATGAGGTAATGAACGTTAAGTTCACAACGCTGCTTTGGTCCATACCCCAATATGTCTATTTTCAATACAAAATTGTTCAAATGAAAAACCCTTTTTTCTCAACAAACAGAATAATATAATGCAAATGTGAAATGACATCGGGTGTCCATTACGATGCAGGTTTTTTTTTACTCGGTAGAAAGCATTTGGATCGACTTTTTTTTTTGTTATACCCTTAAGTCAGAACCGTGTCGGGATAAGCGCAACTCGTTCGGTTCTAGCCTCGTTGTATTACCGGAGATCGAGGGATTTTTATGATAAGGGTGAGTAAGGAATGTGTAGGAGAAAGGATAGGTCTTAGATCAATCTAGAAGTCGCGTGTTGCTCATTCAAACGACACAGACTTTCCGCAACACCGCTCTGAAACGGGTCGCTGGTTGATCTCTCTAGCAGTCACCCCAGCTGAAGAGCTTCATAGAGCCATCATACATGATGATTCGCACATAGGCACTCAAACTGACTAATAAACCCATAAGAAGATAATGAATCTTTATTCCAATCACATCCACTAGGCAAATCTCTTCACGAGGGAACATGAGTATCCAAAATTTTTGGTTTCAGTCATCACTCTCCTTCTTATAAACAATTGTTCTCCATATATTCCTATCCTTGCATACATCTTTCGCTTCCTTTACACCCAGACATCTTTCATGCAAGCTCTCGTTTTTTTACGACTCTATATCTTTTTGCTTCAGAGTCTGAATCACATATTCCAACCATTCTTTCTTCGGCCTATCGCTGGGTACGCTACCACTCACTCTTCCTAAACATACTTGATTCGTTGAACGTTGTTCACTCATTCTCTCAACATGACCAAACCATCTTAGCAAATTTATTTCACTTTTGTAAAACAATGTTTCTCCTACACCACATTCTTTGAGAACTCACATGTTACCAACATTGTCCATTAGCGTTTCACAGCACATATTCCGCAGGAAATGCATACCAACTACGTTCACTTTACTCCCTTCCTTTTCTTAATATGTCCAGGTATCGATACCGTACAGCACACTGGGTGCAAGCACGGAATCAAATATTGAAATTTTAGCTTTATTTGTTACATTTTTATTCCCAATTATGGCGCGTATACTGCCGATAATATTTCTACCCTCGTTTATGCGTCTGGATATCTCTGCATCCATCTTCCTGTTATCAGTAAATAAACTTCGAAGATACACAAACTCATCAGCCTGTTCTATCATCTCTTTGTTCAAGGCAATGTTACATACTATTTTCTCACCCCTTCCATCAAACACAATAATTTTTCTTTCATTCACATTGATCCTAAGACCCACAGTCTTCATACTGGTAACCAGCATGATCATAATTTTCTGCAAATCATCGACTGTTTCTGCCGTAACGATCTTTCAATCTGCAAACCCAAGTCCACGCACTTTCACTATTCCGAAATCAATACCTTTTTTATTCAAGAAAGTCATTCTTAGACACTTGTTCATGTATGTGTTACATTCAATGTCGGAAATCAGTCATTGTCGACGATACCTAGTGAATGTCAAGAACATTCATTCCAGAAACTAAAATTCTGGAATTTCCCACATTGACCAGTCATTGTGGACGATGTCTAAAGACCAGCAGTCAATGTTACTGTGCTTCAATTCTTCGGAGCTGGAGGAAATTTGCTTTTATTGCTTTTAGAAGCTAGCCATTCACTCCATACACTTTCAGGTCTTTCCAAAGTTTAGTTCTATCCACCTTATCGAAAGCTTCTTCCAGATCATGAGTTCTTATTCATATTTTAAGGTATTAAGACTTACTCATTTCAATTTCTGTTTACAGAATTGAGTGGACGGCCAGGAATAAGTTACCCTCCGTATGAAAGAAATACTGCTTCGTCCAGAGACAAAGGTTCAGTCCGGACTGGAGGTCTTTTCTACGAAGACCAAAATGGTAAACTTCAACCACTCCCAGCCAGTGCGTCTCTATTCGAGTACAAAAAGTTTTTCATTGGAAGACTCAGCGGTGATAAAATTTTACCATTATTGAATGAGAGTGGTAGAGTTGTCTTCAAAGAAATACACCACCCTAACCGTAATGAAGTGGTAGGCCCGACTGCGGCTAAGCGATTTGGTATCCCGGGCACTGTGGTTGAAGTACTTGCCGCAATCGATCGCATACACGAAGCTGAAAACGAGCGCATACGAGCTGCAAGCGAACGCTTTCAAAACAACGGCTCGCAGCGGCAAAATTAATTTAAGTGGAATCAAATGTATGAAATGAGATACTAAATTTCATATTTTTATTTGAAATCATATTCGTGAAAACTGAATAATCTTAACAGATTGATAATAAAAATAATAATGAACCTAAATTCATTAATTTCTTTTTTCACTCCCAAATTTCAATCTTTGAAATCTCAAGTATTAGGCGTTATGCGTAAAATGATCTGTTCCAAGCCGCAGCACAAGTCCAACATTGAAGGTTCTGATATCCATCGGGAAAGAGAAAAATATAAT
>JAUMHM010084800.1:0-12093 GCA_032362435.1 Melikaiella ostensackeni
GTTACGTTGTGCACATTCATCGTGAAAATCCACTTTTCAGAATTCCTAGTTAGGAAAAAGCGGATGGGGGCCCTGTCAGGCTTGAACGAGGAATTCCATGCTTCGTGTGGGTATGACGAATCTATCTGTATCTGGTGGAACTTCGACCAGAATTTCTAGTCTAGAACAAAATGGTCCTGCCCCGACCAGAGAATTCCTAATTGCCTTATTGGCAATGCCAAATGCCTAAATGCCTTATTGGCTAAAATATCAATTTTGAGGTTTTTGACGGTTTTCGTATGCTGTAATCGTGTTTTTTTGTTTTACTTTCAACCAACCCAGCAGAGATCGTTCGAGAGCAGAGTACGCCACTAAAATTTTTGCAAGTGTGAGTGATTGATACTCACTCCTAAACAAGGGGAAGTAATCAAGAAACTAGCCAGACATTACAGTGATGGAATGAAATATGCTGTCATCGAAAGAGGAATAAACAAATGCGAGCAGCTTATCTATCTGCTAGAAGAATTACATAAAATCGGAGGCACGAACAAAGGCTTTCAAGAAGGAAGGGAGTGAAAGAATAAAGCACCGGCATTCCGAGAAAACTCCAACAGTCAGCCGAACAGGTGGCGAGCGCAAAACTCTGGAGCCAACAGCCAAGGAAACCATGGCAAATGGACGCCACAGCCCTCAACGGAAAATGCACAGCGTTCAAGCGGAGCCTCAGGGCCGAGACAAGGCACGAACCTAGAGGGGCACCGCCCCCCTTGGGAAAACAACTCATGGCGACAACAACAACAGAACCCATCTCCATACAGGGTAAAAAATTTAGAAGTGGATGCAAATCAAGCATCAGATAACATCGTGTATCTATCGGAAGAATTACCGCAGGAGACGGGAAACGAATTGGAGCCACGTCAATAAAAGAAGCGGCAAATATTGACGTGGCAACTCATAACATATACACTGCCAAAATGTTAACTAACACCCGAGAAGAGTTAATGGAAGAGAAAGAAGGGGTGACTCCGAGAAAACAATGAAAATGCTACACGACCAATATTCAAGTAGCTGGAATCGTGACAAACGCACTCATCGACACGGGCGTGGAAATACCGTGTATCTCCAGAGAGTTCTTGAACGCCAACAAAGAGCGATTTCAGCGTTACCCGAGCCCGTCTTTGACAGGAGTGACGGTAACCGGGCCCATAGGCGGCAAGGCGGTGCGACACAACCGTCAGATTTACGCTGACGTACAATTACCTAAAGCGCTCATACAATTAGCGTTCTTAGTCGTACCTTAATTTTTGCGGACGTGTATCATCGGAATCGATGTACTCGATGATTACCGGACGAAAATCGATCTTGATATGAAGACGCCCATATTCACATAAACTTAAACCGCGGTTTCAGTCTCCCCGGTTTCGGCCTTCCTAGAACGGCTGGCCCTCGCAGTTTCTCCGGCGCGCAGGGCGAGAGACGGTGTTCAACCAAGCGTGAAACACGAGCAGCGTATAGACAAAGACGCAGTGCGCGTGTACTCAGGTTCGAACTTACGTTCGGAGATGACGTAATATTAGGAAATGGTTCTTACGGCCCTGACTGTTTATGTTTAGACCCCCCCCCCTCCCCGATTTGGGACCAAAACAATTTGAACACAACCTCCGACACTGGACTGAAACCGAGGTTTCATTATATTTAGACGGAGAACTGGCACTGAGGATTATGCAAGACAACGGACACGGAAATTCAGAGGGGCATTACAACTTAAGTAATGTTGAATTTTCGCCAGAAAAACTTGCAGAAGTCGAGAATATGCACCCTGATATTAAAACCATCGATTAAAAAAAAAACTCCCCCTGCACATTGAGTGGTCGCAAATACAAGAAAAAGTTAATGAGAATCCAGATTTTAAAAAAAGGAGAGAGAAGAACTTAGAAAAATATTGTGGAGACATTGCCGAGTATTTCGGCGAGAGCACGGCCTATTGATCAACTACCAACATGAACTAAAAGTAAGACAGGGTCAGCCGTTCGTGGGAAGAAGTTACCCAATTCCTGTGGCTCATCGTGAAACAGTGGACAAAGAGATACAGCGTATACTAAGCATGGGAATAATACAGCGATCGACCAGCCCCTACATAAATCCGGTGGTGCCAATAATAAAGAAAGATGGCACGATCCGATTATGCTTAGACGCACGAAAACTTGATGAGATTCTCATTGAGGACTGTGCATGTTCAGAACCTGCTGAAGTGCTCTTCAAAAATGCAAGAACATGAATATCATGTCAAATCTAGATATGACGAGCAGCTTTTGGCAGGTGCCTCTACACCCCACTCACATCAATATACAGCCTTTCAGTATCGAGGGCGTAGCTACGAGTTCAAAGTCGTACCATTCGGATTGAAAACGAGTACGGCCGCACTCGTACGTGGCTTGGATCACGCACTGCTCGGCATGAGGGAGCACATTATTACCTTCGTAGACGACACCCTCATCACCTCTGAAGACCACCAACAACATTTGGAACATCTGAATGAGATTTTAAAAAGATTGGGAGAAAATTACCTTACCCTCAATCTTGCAAAGTCATTTTTTTTTAAAAAGGAAACGAAATTTCTCGGCTTATCTCAACATCGGAAGAAGTAAAACTAGATCCAGAAAAAATAAGCTGTATACATGACTCTCTTGCACCGAAAAATGTGAAACAATTAAGAGGATTTTTGGGTCTGATTAACTTCTACTCAAAATTTAATGATAGACACGCTGCCGAAACAGTACCGCTTTTAAAACTGATACGAAAAGGGGTGCCATGGAAATAAGATCAGGAGGCGCAGGAGAGTTTCGAGCAAATCAAAAATTTGTTCGAAACTTCATCATGTTACATTTTCCGGAACCCAAGAAGAAATATTACCTAGAAACGGACCCAAGTAACTATGCGCTTGATGCGGTAATTTATCAAATAAATGATAAACCCGAAAAAGAAATTATTACGTTGTCCAGCAGAACGTTTAAAGGTCCTGAGCTAACGTATTACACAACGGAGAAGGAACTTCTAGCCATCGTATGGGCTTTGCAGAAGTTTCGCACTTATTTGCATGGTGCTGAAATAATAAACAGAACGGATCACCTAGCACTGACTCTTTTAAAAACGTGCAAATTCGTGAACGCTCCCCTTACTCGATGGATTCTGGCGATTTAAGACTACAAAATAAAAGTAGAGCATCTACCCGTAAAGCAAAACGTGATGGTGGATGTACCGAGTCGCTTACACGACAAAGAAAGATAACAGAAAAATCTCGGAGAAACCAGGGTCGTAATCAACGCTCTTACTTATGAATGGAAACCGGAAATCGAAGAAAGGATAAGGAGCATTCCACAGCAACAGAAAGAAGATAAAAGAGCTGCAAGCATAAAATAAGAAATATCTCGCAACCCGGATGAAAAAAAACGTTTCAAGATCTTAAATGATATTTTATATCATTTCAACGCAACGGACTATCGTATTTATGTACCTACGGATTTTGCGAAGCTCTTAATAAAAGAGTGTCATATGTCATGTGGTCATCCGGGAGTGGAGAAAACATACATTATACTGCGAGAATCTTTCTACAGCCCTCGATTAGTCAAATTGACGCGAAATGTGCTGGCAACATGTGACTCATGTCAGCGTAACAAAGTCTCAACGCAAGCTGTACAGGCACTACAAGAACCAGTCCTGTCACAAGCACCTTTAGAGCTGATTTCCATAGATTTTTTTGGTCCACTTACCAAAACAAAATTTGGTTATGAGCATCTATTGGTAAGGATTGATACTTTCACCAAGTACACATAGTTGTATCCTCGAAAAAAAGCAACAAGTGAAGGCGCGATAAAGAAGCTGGACGAGTTCACTGAAAATGTAGACGCGCCACGTAAAGTGTTCTCTGACCGAAGAATGCAATTTACGAGTAGAAAATAGCGGTAGGCACTAGAAGGAAGGAAGATACAAATGATACTCATGTCTATTCGTCATCCCCAAGCAAATATGGTGGAGAGGGTCAATAGGGAGCTTGGGAGACTCTTTAGGACGCTGCTCCTTCCTGAAAAATACAACGCATGGTTCGCTCAATTGAGAATATCGAGACGATCCTCAATGAGTCACACCATGACATGACGGAGGTGACCCCTTACGAGTCGTTGTGGGGACGGAAACCGAAGAGACGGTGGATCGATCTCCTACCTCCATTACCATTACACCCACAAATAAAGAGGGAGGAACAATTAATGGTCTTAAGGTACCGCATCAAGAGGAAAAGAGAAAAGAAACTCGCTTGTCTCAACAAGAATAAGAGGGGCGTCAACATTGTAGTGGGAGAAAAGGTATTGGCCAAGGCCTGCAACGTATCGAATGCGGTAACAGATGCAATGGCAAAATTTCTCTCGCTATATGAAGGGCCCTACAAGTTCAAAAAGAAAATCGCTAATAACGTGTAGATCCTATGGAACGAATAAAAACGACCAAGAGAAAGGGCAATACCATGCTAATGACCTCCGAAAGTAAAGGCAGGAAAACTTCGAAGGAGGGGATGGAAGGAACGCCGAAACCTCAGCGCCTGAGGGGCCATAGGAAAAGCGGAAAACGAAGGATGGGTCAGTTACGATTTGGACACCAACCATGCCAGACGCCTACACCCAGCATGAGACGATCGACACAAGTTGCAATGTAGAAATACAGTGCAACTTGGAAATTGGAAAAAACTACATAATCATCCGGGAGACACATCCTTATCGAGTGATCCCCACGAGACCGCGCTTCATCACAGCCACGCAGAGGAGAGCCATGCGACCTCCAGACACAAGTGTGCCTGAAGTGAACCCTGCTAAGTTCGCGAGGGATATCAGGAAATAGGGAGTGGGGACCACAGAAGTAACCTCGGATATAGATGACGAGATAAGCAGGGAGCTGAGAGAGAATGCGCTCAGCATTATCGATATAAACATAGAGGAGGTGCCTAGCAACGAGCCTCAAGCAAGGGCCTGCACCAGTAAAGAAATCGAGGCCGAACGTACATGGAAGACCGTCACGCAAGAGGAAATCACCGCCAGGCCGCACGAGGGAATATATGCTGCACGGAGGAGCAGATACGATGCTCTAGTTGCAGACATATCTGACGGAAAGGACCTGAAACCTGCCAAAAGGGCCTGCAAGCTAAATATCAGCCTGGCCGTTGAAGAAAAGGAGGACAGAAAGGAGAATGCTGCAAAGAAAATACAAGAAGTCAAGGCAAAGGGACTCGCAAAGCAGCAAACGGTTCGACCTGACCCTCGAAAGGAATATTTATGGGCGGTAAGGCACAAAGCCCAGGAGAAGAGAAGGAGCTCAGCAGCCACGGTAGCAGAGGATAGACATTGGAGGCCGCGTCCTTCGGGGATGTCGGAAAACTGGACGCAATGCCGAGAGTGGACACCCTCCCAGACTTGACTACTCACACCAACATGGATGAGGCACTATACAGATCCACTGAACAACGCACACCGGAACAACAGGTACCATAATAAAGGATTTAAATTTTCGCTAAGGACAGCGAAATTGGGACAATAGAAGAATATCTTTTTGAAAAAAAAAAGAATTGTTTTTCTTTGATTAGTCATGTAATCCTTAGCTTAAATGTCAAAGAGGGGCAGTAGTAACCAATGGGTTACAGCTAAGAGCCTATAGTTAGGCAAAACGCCCAGCCCCCAGGAAAACACACTAAAGGGTTGCGTTATTTGGGAGCAGGGATAGAAGCGCAGACTCCGCAGCATCCCACTATAGTAGGCTCGCGAATAGTGGGAGTCGAAAGTGTAACGCGTTCTACAAAATTGCTCGCACGGCCCAAAAACGGCCACTAAGGATCTTGCGGAGTAAACGCTCAGCTCTTTGGAGAGTACATAGGGAGAAGCAGGAAGATTGATCTTCCTCTCTTGTCCTTTACATCTCTTCAAGAGTAGGAACTATTAAAGTTTCAGGCGTGAAAAACCTGACTCTGTAATATTTCTCCGTAAAGGAAAGAACCTTTAAGACTGGACGGAAGTCTACTTCCCAATCCGGTTTATAAAAGGTCCATCTTTCTCAAAAGATTCTGAGCTCTTACTGGTACGATTTTGACCTTACTCAGGGATTCTTCGCGAGACTGGAAAGTCATTTTTAATTGTGCTGTTGATTGATTTGTGGCGATTGCCTATATTATAAGCGGATATTTACTCTAATAAATTGCCTCATTCTAATTGACGAGCAGCGCAAGGTCTACCTTGTCCCCTGGTCCACAAAATTAGACTTTGGTAATTTACGATTTGCCATTCAAATTTAGCTTCTTATAAGCAGACGGGACGCTACTCCGCAATTTGGTCAAGAAAGCGGCTAACTGTGAGCGCCAGCCCAAGAAAATATCTTTTTCATTCAAAAGGGACTTAAGAGCCCAAACTAAACTTTCTTCCAGGGAAGTAAAAGAAAAATGAAAAAATTCCGGTTTTGAGGGATTTCTACCCTTGTCTTGCTGACTATCCTTGTCTTTCTTTAGAGCAGGTAGACGTGCACCTGTAGTGCGAGAGCGACTCGACTCAGGTCCTCTTTCTAAAAGTAATAACGAAGCGTCTACGTGACCACTCTAGCTTACCTGATTTAGGGTTATACTCGTATTGTAAATTTATGAATTATCATCATCGAGTAAATATAGAGTAAATTGAGCTATATAATAATAATTGTATTTGCATTGTGTCCAATATAAATAAAGTTAATCTGGATAGGATTTACCCACAGGTGCTACTGTAAGGATAATAAATTAGAATTAAAGAGAGAATCTTTGCTATGCAAATACCTTCTGTGGCGATTCCACGTAGATGAAATAAAAGCAGCAGTTTCAACTTATATTGGATATTTAAACCCAACAGGTTTAATTTGCACAGGAAGGAAGTACATTGACCTACTTACCTATTTTTTTCAGTCTAATGAGACTTTAAATTTTGTAATCAGGCGTTTAACGTCAGCATATATTAAGAAGCATATAAGCAAATAATAGAATAATACTATTGAGTAGTTTAAGTGAAAGAGTTATAGAATAACAATAAAAAATATAAAAAGAACAAAAAAAAATTTTATCTTACGAATATCATTAAGAGAAGCTGCGGCTCTCATCATCCTTTGTATTGATGTATAGTTAAGTTAATGAAACATTGCGTTTTTTATTGAATTAAAAGAATTATTTGAAATATATCAATATTGGAAATTAAATCTAGAATAGATGACACGGAACCTTTTGTGAAATAGCTTAGAGTAGGATTTTTCTGAATAAAATTCCATGTGTGAAAACAGAATCTTATTCTCTCTCTACGAGATACCCACTTTCTAATTTATAATTAATTAATCATTAGAAATGAAATATAGAGTAATTATTAACTTTATCGTACTTAACCAACGAAAAGCGGTGAAGGTTACTATATACATACTGATAGCATTCAATCTCCTTTATACTTTGCTAAACAGAGTTCTTTAAAATGTGATAATTCTCATGAATATCTAAATTGGTATATACTTTTATGGCCATGTCTAGGTTAACCGAAATTCGGTGAGCGTAGAATAAATATTGTCAGTGAATCCATATAGAAAAACTGGATAGGACCGCTATAGTTTCACCGAAATTCGGTGTTTGTGGAGACGTAGACCAAATATTTTCGGTATGCCTAGGCACTTGATACATTTATGTCACTGGTCAAAAATTAATCATTCCTTTGTAGTTTCTCTATTTTGTGCAACAATTCTTCTAATATTTTAATATTACTTATTCTTATGCTGATATTCCTATAATGACTTTCGTATAACCGCAAAAAAATTATAGTTCATTCATTAGAGAAAAATAATATACCGATTTAAAGAATAATAATAATAATATACTTTTTTTCTCATAATACTGTTTCGCAAGCGATCTATGTGCCCACAAAAGCTAATATTTAGGCAATCGAGTTTCATTATAGTATATTCTCATTTAGAGCATATAAAACTTATTGCATAAATATTTTATACATTTTTTTTCGAAAATGAACTTTGAAGGAAGAAAAAATAAGGCTCATTTTGTTTTTCCTTTCCTCTACTCAGCAAACCATTTTTTTATGTTCGCAAACCTTCAAAGTATAGTTCACAGACAGCAGCTTTTCTGCATCGCAGATGTTTTTGGTGGGATTTTATTCATCCCACAATTAATGTTTTTGTTAATCATTTGAACTAAAATGACGTTTTTCCGTTTTTATTCTTAAAAAGGACCGAAAAAATTTCCTATAATTTTTGGCCTGAGACAACAGATTTTTTAAATCCCATGATAAAAAAATTTTATTTCAAAAAGGGAGGCTGGACATATTATCGCTGCGATTTCAAAAAAAGTTGGGGCTACATATTTTACTCGTGCCCAAAGACAATGGTACAAAATTTGTTTTTTGTAAACATTTTATCTCTTTTGATTTATTATATATTCATTTTAAATTTCATTCTAAAAATGGTCCGTAAGATATCGCTTACTTTTTATTTTTGCCCCACTTATTTTAAAATTACAATAATCAGGAGGTTAAATATTTAAAGCAACTTTTAAGAGCACTCGATGCTACTTCTTTCAGTAAGTATAACTATAACTTCAACTGTAACGATATTTAAAGTAACTTTTAAGGGCACAAAAGTTACTTCTTTCAGTAACTGTAACTGAAACGATTTACCTTACAAATAAAGTGTAACTGAATGGTGGCGTTCAAAAAGGACATCAAAAATTTTTACTTTGGACGGTCATTAAAAATCAAAATTTTAATTTTATAATCAAAATTTCATTACTAGCTATTGAGTTGCTGAATTAATACATTATGAGTCTCATTGGAAAATGTCATTAACTTTCGAAGAAATGGAGGGGACATTTTTTTCTTTATTCAAGACACACACTTTTCAACTTTGGACGGTGATTCCAAATCCAATTTATATTTTTTAAAAACTTGAAAATTTGAAAAGTATGTTTGAAAGACGTCATACAGTTCAGGGAATATGTAGAAGAATTTTTTTTCGATTGAGGCGCATGTTTCCTCAACCTTAGACGGTGATTCAAATCCATAAATTAAATTTAAAAAACCAAAATCGAAATAGATTTGGAGCTGTTGAGTTGCGAAAAATTGCAGAATGCTCCAATAAGCTGCAAATATTTACAAGAAAAACTAAAAAAAAAAAAAAAAAATTTCTTGAAATCCGAAAGAAAGTTGAAAAATGATACCATAAAAAAATCCTTCTGCCACAATGTGTATTAGAATTCATCTGATTTTTTGGCCAATAATCCCATTTTCTAAAAAGTGTGGATATGTCCTTTCGAAACGCTTTGTATCTCTTGTAATATTGTATAATATTTTGAAATTATTCAATTTTGAGCCTCAAACGTAAAATTGCATATCAAGGCCTTTCACTTGAAATAAAATTTTTTTAAATGTTTTAAATAAAATTGTTCTTCAACTTTTAATATTTGACTTTGCAACTATTTGACTGGGAACGCTTTTACTCTTTTTAGTTAATTTAAAATTCGCTAACTACTATTAATGATTTAAATTAAAAATAAATTGTACAATCTGGAAATATTCACGCACTCATAATTCTAGGCAGATTGTTCAATTTTAAAAGCTGTTTATTTAATTTTTTTTTAATTATTAAGTGTCAATCTTATTTATTATTTAATTTTTTAATTTAAATTGAAAATTATTCAATCATTTAAGGCCTGATATCCACTCTAAGGTTATTTGTATAATTTTCAAAATTTAACGTTTTTCTTAAAGATCGAAATAAAATCTACTTTTTTATAAAAATCTTTGTATACTGAAAAAGAACACCCAAAAAGTTCACAACTCAAAAATAGATTTGAGACTACCCGTTGCTTAGGCTCATTAGAGACAAATGTACAATAAATGTACAAACCAAAAAGAAAAAAAGCTATCAGAACAAAAACAAAGCACAAGATTACAATAGATTCAATACGGTAGTCCTATTTTATTTTGGAAAAATCTCAAGTACCTTAAAATCAATGTTAGGGAAATTGGGCTTACATACGATGTATAGAGTTCCTTTCAAAAGAAGAAAAGATTAACATAAAAATAATTTTCATAGAAGTGAAAGATATTATTCGGTCCTTAGAAAACATAGGCTAACACATGGGCAGGATTTTAATTGGGATGATGTTAAAATTTTGTATCATGAGAGAAATAAAAAAAGAGAGAATTCATGAAAGTGCTATTTATAAAGAGAGAAGGTAACAAAGCTATTAATTTAAAAAGAGATCTTGCGATATACAACAGAATTTGGGATGACATTAATTGGATACAGTGACTTTAGTTTTGTGTCATAATTTTGAATATGTGTAAATCAGTTTCCAATTAAAGAATAAAATAATCTGACTTCGGGATTTATCCAGAATAGTTCGCCTATGTCAAAATCAATTTCAATCAAGGAATGAAATATGTGCCAAATCAGTAATTGCTATCAATTAACTGTTTCATTTTCCGGTAATAATGATTTTCTCATCTAACAATTCTTCATATTTGTACCTGTCATTTTCCTATAAATTAACCCTGATGAGAAAGTCTAAAAATTTTCTCCGAAACATGTTGGCACTCAGTAGTATAAAAAAGACGGGGAAAAGAAAAAGTGTGAGGTTGGTTTTGGTCTGTCTATGAGCACGATAACTTTTGAAAGAATTAATCTATTGGATTGGCCTTTGGTATACTCTTTTAGTGTCGAAAACTGAAGCTCAAGTTCGTAAGCCAGCCATTTTGGGTGAAATTTCAAAAAGCCAGAGCATTTTCAAAATTTTTAAGACCATTTTTTTTAGGTATAAAAATTATATGTACGGCTATCCGTGATACTCGAAAAGTCGAATAATTTATCCTCATGAATTTTCTCAATAAAAAGAAAATTATCAGAGTTATAGCATTTACAAAATTTAAAAAAAAACAAACGATAACGAAAACTGCTTTATAGTACCTGCTCCCTGCTTCGCTGAAGAGTAGAACACTTTACTACAACGATTCCATCGAGGCGCATTTTCTTCTTTTAATAGTTACATAAAAAATATAATTTTTTCGAAAAAAAGCGGCCTGTACCAGGAGTCCTTATACTCTTTAGATTATTTATAAAAAAAGCAGACAAAATGGCTTCACAGTTTGGTCTAAATCCTGTAAGTCCGATTTACACTCGATTTCCAAGGCCCTTAAGTCTTCATCATTCATCATCAATTTTTTCACTTCAGAGTCACTTCAAAAATTACGGATTTGTTTTATAATTACACCTCAATATTTCTACATTTTATCTGCAATGTTTCGGAAACTATGTAAAACTCCATTCAGCAATTGCTTGTATATCTGCGACTCTTGAATTATAGTATTTAGGTAAAATAAGTTATTAGAATATATGAAGAGAGAAGAATATATGAATGTATGAATATATATTCATTCCAAGAATATATTCCAAGATATATGATATTTATCATTTGTAAGTCGATATTTTTAATGCTAACTGAAAAAATTAACTTAATTGAAAATCTTCACCACATCTAAAGCTTTTATTGGGAATTTAGAATTATTAATGAAAAAAATTAAATATTGATCTATTTATTGATTGTTATTGACACTGGATATTTATACTACTGCTATTTATTATTGTGTAATATTTATTGTCCTCGATCGTCGGGTAAGATGGAGTTCTAATTGCTCTTACAAGCATGCATTTTTTCAGAAAACTACATTATTCACAGAAAATATTTCAGAACCGACAATGGGTAAAATTTCGGTAACAGTGCCTCTCTCTACTCTCGATGAATTGTAGCTGGTTGGCGCTTTAGGCTTAGGTGGTAGAGAAGCAGGAAGGGACCGGAAGGATTTTCGCCGACCGTGCCACCTATATTTATCTTTTCGTACTAATGCTGGTTTTCCCCACTCCGCCTCCACCTGCCGCATCTATGTGTACAATATCTTTGGCTGGATCATGGACCCTAAGAAGACGGGGATCAGGTATTCGCTTCCCTCGACTCGAGTACGCCACCTGACGGCCGCTGACCGAAGCTTCCTATGGGGGGAATTAGGTGGTGGG
>JAUMHM010084801.1:0-12092 GCA_032362435.1 Melikaiella ostensackeni
TACCCCCAGAACAACGATTTTACCTATAGTGGAAGGTAGTACGAAGAGGGCAGCAGCTAGGTATGGCCGAAAAGTAGATAGCTATATATACCGTTCCCCCAGTCCGCCGCCACTTACCGCATCTATGTATATAATATCTTTGGTTATAGTCCCAAAATTTTCCTCCTCTCTCTCTTTCTGCTCTTTTAGTTTTCTTCCTTTTCTCAACTGATTTTTTACTTCCAGTTAAACGGCCTTCTTGAAATTCTGCAATAATGATGAAGTTGATAAATGTAAATATTATGGTAGGCATAAAAATGAAAAAATGAGAAATTATTAAAAACAACCTAGCACTGAAAAGTTTCATTTTGGGTCCCTTATAGCCGGTGTGGAACTTTGAATAGATCCATCAATATACCGAGGTGCCGCGGGGCAAAAAAAGTTTCAAAAATTCGTAATTCTCAGAATTTCGCAAAAATCGCTAATATTATTATTTTTTCGTAATTTGAATAATATGCCCAAGTTTAAAAATTTTTGTAAGATTTTAATATTTCCAGCTTTTCTAGGTCACAGTCTCTTTTTTCTAAATCTCAAAAAATTGAAACAATTGTTAAAAGCTTTGCAGGCTATCCTAAAATTTGTTTGAGCGTGTAGAAACTTCCTCGCACTCAAAATATACACTTACTCGTAAAAAATGAGGAACACTTTAGCAGTTAATTCAGGATCTGGCAATTTTAATTTCTAAAATCTTTTCATGTTCTTTAAGTAAATTTTTAGGATAGCTTGTGAAGCTTTTAAACATTATTTTACTTAAAATGGAGATTTCAAATAAATTCTTTGAAATTCTTCCAATTTCAGATTACTTAAATATTATTTGAGATTAAAATTATCTTAACTACATAAATTAACTACTTCAAATTAAGAATTCAATTGAATTCTTTTGAATACTCTGCATTCTTTCAATTCGTTTAAATTCTTTGAACTAAAAAATTGAGGTTTTCATACAGTTCAAATTACCTACTCCAATAAAGAATGCAAGGAAATTCTTTGAATTTATTCCACTCCTTGAAATTGTTTTAACTCTTGTGAATTCTTTGACTTATTTTTAATTCCTTAAACTACTCTCAATTCTTTCAACTGTTTTGAGAGCTTTAAATTCCTTTTAATTCTCTGAATTTATTTGAATTCAAAAATGAAGGACTGCTTACATTTCAAATTGACTACTTCAAATTAAGACTTATGAAACATTCTTTCAACTCTGACAACTTTTTAGAATTCTTTCAAATCTTTTGAATTATTTGGAATCTTGTGAATTATTTTTAATTCTTTGCATTCCTCAAATAATCTTCAAATCTGTTGGATTCTTTGGAATTGTTTAAGTTAT
This sequence comes from Melikaiella ostensackeni, assembly GCA_032362435.1. NCBI lineage: Eukaryota > Metazoa > Arthropoda > Insecta > Hymenoptera > Cynipidae > Melikaiella > Melikaiella ostensackeni. The sequence continues at coordinate 1,364 of JAUMHM010084801.1, forward strand.
TTTTGCTTTCTCTGAATTTTTTTCAATTCTTTGAAATGTTTAAAATTCTTTTGGGTTCCTTGAATATTTTTGAATTCTTTGAAATCTTTTGAATTCTTTGAATTATTTGAAATTTCTCACATCCTTTTAAATTCTCTGAATTCTTTGAAATTCTTTGCATTCTTTTAATTATTTTCAATTTATTCGAATTACTTGAATACTTTTGAATTATTTAAATTCTTCAAACTCTATTCAATTCTTTGAAGTGTTTTAAGTTCTTCGAATTCTTTTCGATTCTCTTTACTTATTTACATTCTTTCTATTTATTTGAATTCAAAAATGAAGGATTACTTGAATTTCAAATGAACTACTTCAAAAAATGACTTAAAAGGTATTCTTTTGAACACTTTGCAACTCTTTCGGACATTTTTCATCATTTTGAATTCGTTTCAATTGTTTCGAATCTTTTGAATTATTTTGAATTACTTGATTTCCTTTGAAATATTTTTAATTATTTTGATTTTTTTGAAATTGGTTAAATTATTTTTGCTTCTCTCAATTCTTTGAAATATTTGGAAATCTTTCGAATTCTTTGAATACTTTTGAATTCTTTGAATTCTTTCAAATGATTTTGAATTCTTAAACATTCTTTTGAATTCTTTCAAATCAATTGTATTCCTAAAATTATTTTGAAGTCTTTCGGATTCCTTGAATACTTTTGAATTCTTTGAATTCTTAAAAAAAATTGAATTCAAAACTGAAGGATTACTTAAGATTAGAATTGAGGATTCAAAATTAAGAACTCATTTCAATTCTTTGAAATCTTAAGTTTTGGAATCCTTTTAAATTCTTCAGAATCTTTTGAATTAAAAAATTAGGGATTCCTTACAATTAAGACTTGAACAGAATTCTTCTGAATATTTTGAATTCTTTGAAAATTTTCTGAACTCTTGTTGATTGTTTTGAAATTTTGTTGAATTCTTTTGGAGTTTTCGGACTATTTTGGATTTCTGAAAATGTTTCGAATTCTTACGGATTCTGTGAATATGTACTCTTGCATTTTTTGGGATTCTTCGAATTTGAAAATTAAGCATTACTTAAGATTGAAATGAACTATGCACTTCAAATTAAGATATTAGCAGAATTCTTCTAAATTGTCTCAATTAAAGATTACTTAAGGTTTACATGAAAATTACTCAAGATTACTTAAAGATCATTTAAGATTAAAATTAACTACACAACCAAATAAATTATCTACTTAAAATTAAGAATTCATTTGAATTCTTTGTATTCTCTCAATTTTTTTGAATTCTTTGAACTAAAAAATTAAAGATTACTTACAATTCAAATTAACTACTTCCGATAAAGAATGCAAGGGAACTCTTTGAATTTATTTCAGTTCATGGAATTGTTCAACTCTTGTGGATTCTTTGACTTATTTTGAATTCTGTGAACTTCAGTCAGTTCCTTGAATTGTTTTGAATTTTTTGAATTCTTTCCGATTCGTCGAATTTATTTGAATTTTTTGAATTGATTTGAATTCAGAAATGAAGGATTACTAAAATTTCAAATTACTTAAAGATCACTTAAGATTAAAATGAACTACTTAACCACATGAATTATCTACTTAAAATTGAAAATTCATTTGAATTCTGTAAACTTTAGTCATTTTTCTTAAGTGTTTTATTTTCTTCAAATTCTTTTCGATTCGTTGAATCTATTCAAATTTTTTGAGTTTGTTTGAATTCAAAAATGAAGGATTACTTGAATTTCAAATTGACTACTTCAAATTGAGACTTGAAAAGAATTCTTTTGAATTCTTGCTATTCCTTAGAATTCTTTCTATTCTTTTAAATTCATTTGGATTCTTTTGTATCTTGTTATTTTGAATTCTTTCAAATTCTTAAGATTTCTTTGAATTCTTTGAATTCCTGAGAATTTTTTCAATTCAAAAATTAAGGAATACTTAAGGTTACAATTAACGACTTTAAATTAATAATTAATTTGAATGCTTTGAAATCTTTTCAATTGTTTGAAATTTTTTTAATTGACAAATTAGGGATTACTTACAATTTCAACATAATTCTTTGAATTCTTACGAATATTTTGGATTCTTTTCAAATTTTGTTGAATTTCTTTTGATTCTTTTAATTATTTGGTATTCTTCGAATACTTTTGTATTCCTTCGGGTTCCTTGAATTTTTTTAGATTCTTTGAATTCAAAAATTAACGATTACTTAGGATTAAAAATAAATACTCAACCACATAAATTATCTACTCAAAATTAGGAATTTCATTGAATTCTGTTCGATTCTTTTAATTCTTTGCATTCTTTCAATTCTTTTGAATTCTTCAAATAAAAAAATTAAGGACTACTTACAGTTCAAATTAACTACATCCAATAAAGAATGCAAGAGAATTCTGTGAATTTATTTGAATTCTTTGAATTCTTTTTAATTCTTTGAAATGTTTGGAAATGTTCTTGTGAATTCTTTGAAATTCTTTGCATTCTTTGAATTATTTGAACTGTTTGAGTTTTTTGAATTCTTTTAATTTTCTAGAGTTTTTAAAATTCGAAACTGAAGGATTACTTAAAATTAAAATTGAGGATTTAAAATTAAGAATTTGTTTCAATTATTTGAAATATTTTTAATTCTTTGAATTCTTTGACATCTTTTGATTAAAAAAAAATTTATGATTCCTTACAATTAAGACTTGAACAGGATTCTTCTGAATATTTTAAATTCCTAAAAAATTTTCTGAACTTATTTTGATTATTTTGAAATTCTTTTGGATTCTTTTGGATTCTGCCGACTATTTTGAATTCTTTGAAATGTTTTAAATTCTTTCGGATTCTGCGAATACTTTGTAAGTTTTTGGGATACTTTGAATTTAAAAATTGAGCATAATTAAGATTAAAATGAACTGTGGACTTCAAATCAATATTTCAACGGAATTTTTTTAAGTTCTTTCAATTAAAGATTACATAAAGATTACTCAACATTACTCAAAGATCACTTGAGATTAAAGTTAACTACTTAACCACATGAATTATCTACTTAAAATTAAGAATTCATTTGAATTTCGTTCAATTGTTCGAACTCTTTGCATTCTTTCAATTCGTCTGAATTCTTGAATAGTTTCAACTTTTGTGAATTATTTAAACTATTTTTAATTCTTTGAACTGTTTGGAGTTCTTTGAATTCTTTTCGATTCTCTGAATTCATTTGAATTCAAAAAATCAAGGATTACGTAAATTTCAAATTGACTACTTCAAATTAAGACTAAACATTTTTTTTGAAGTCCTACAACTTTTTAGAATTCTTTCTATTTTTTTTAATGCGTCTAGATTCTTTGGAATCTTGTAAATTATTTTGAATTCTTTGAATTCCTTTGATGCTTTTCAAATCTGTTAGATTTTTTGGAATTGTTTGAATTATTTTTGCTTTTTTTGAATTCTTGTCAATTCTTTGAAATGTTTGGAATTCTTTCGGGTTCCTGGAATACTTTTGAATTCTTTGAAATATTTTGAATTCTTTTAAACGCTTTACATTTTTTTGAATTATTTTGAATTCTTCCGGATTTCTTGGATACTTTCGAATCACTTTGAATTTTTCAAATTTATAACTGAAGGATAACTTAAGATTAAAATTAAGAATTTTAAATTAAGAACTCATTTCGAGCCTTTGAAATCTTTTCAATTATTTTTGATTCTTCGGATTATTTTGGATTTATCATTAATCTTATTATAGGATTATTTTATTAATATTAATTCAAATTAAGATTTCAGCAAAATTCTTTTAAATTCTTTCAATTAGAGATTAGTGAAGATTACTTCAAACAAGCCAAACACTCAAAGTAAAACGTTTGATAGTAATTGTAGCCGCGTGGTCTGCCACGGCCACCACGAGAACCTCCACGTCCGCGTCCTTTGTTTCCATCGCGACTACCGTAGCCCCAATGATTTTCCTTCTCCTTTTCTTGCTTAGAGCTAGAAATTGAAAACAACCCTTTTTCTAAACCTCAAAAAATCAAGACAATTGTTAAAAGCTTTGCAAGCTATCCCAAAGTTTTCTTGAGCCTGTAGAAACTTTCTCGTACTCAAAATATACATTAAGAAAATGAAGAATACTTCAGCAATTAATTTAGGGTGTGGCCATTTCAATTTATAAAATCTTCCCATTTTTCTAAATTAAATTTTTAGTGCTACAAAGTTTTTACATGCTCAAAAAAAAATTTGGAGGATAGCTTGTGAAGCTTTCAAAAATTATTCTACGTCTTCGAGGTTCATAAAATGGAATCCAGGTAATTTAGAGAATTCAGGGAACTCATGGAATCCAGGGAATTTAGAGAATTCAGAAAATTAAGGAAATTCAGGGAATTTTGGGAGTTTTGAGAATTCCGATAATTCAGAGAATTCAAAGAATTCAGAGAACTCAGGGAATTCAGAGAAATCGGAGATTGTGAAAGAATTCAGAAGATTTGAAGAAATTTGAAAGAAATTGAAAGTGTTCAAAAGCATTCCAAGCAATTTAAAAAAATACGAATAATTCAAAGGAATTTAATATGATTTCAAAGTAATTCGAGTGCATTCAAAATATATTTTTTTGATATACTAAAATAGACAATATTGATTACTAAAACTGTCTGCTGTTTGCCGTATAAGTATGCGCACAAAAACAGGGGGGCCAACTCAAAAAACACAGTGGTTTTCTTTGACGATCAACGCCAGAGTGGTTGTTTTAGACAATCACTCCAAGAGAGGTATTTTCAACATGGAGGTAACGATTTTGAAAGAACCCATTCAAAGCGGTAAAATATTAAATCAGAGGCCTTTAAGTTTCTTGTTTCTATCTAGGATCCTTACCCATTTCTCTGGCTTCAAAAAACTATTGTTATGTGCTCGATTTGCATCCATATACTGTCCGTTGTATGTTGTCATCGGTATTCGCGCCAGGCCTTGTCTTTGGTTCTGCTGCAGGCCTTGTTAACGGTTCTGGTATAAGTTCTCGTTGTATGTTGTCAGAATTTTCTGCAGCCCTTGTGCTTGGTTCTGGTGCAAGTTCTCATTGTATGACGTCGGTATTTGATTCAGGCCTTGTGTTTGGTTCTGGTGTAAGTGCCCGTAGTATGACATCGGTATCTGCTGCAGACATTGTGTTTGGTTCTGCTGCAAGTACCCGTAGTATGACGTGGATATTTGCTGCAGGCCTTGTGCTTGATTCTGGTGCATGTTTCCGCTGTATGACTTCGGTATTTGCTGCAAGCCTTGTGCTTCATTCTGGTTCAAGTTCCCGTTGTATGACGTCGGTATTTGCTCCAGGCCAAGGCCATGGGCACTTGCAGCAGTACCAAACACAAGTGTTTGGTTGTATGACTTCGGTATTTGCTCCAGGTCAAGGCCACGGACATGTGCAGCAGTATCAAACACAAATGTTTGGTTATGGTTTAAGTTCTCGTTGTACGACGTCGGTATTTGCATCTCAGCTTCTGAGGCGGTTGATGCCACATTTGTGTCTTGCTTTAACTGATGGTTCGGAATAGATGGTGTCACGAGTCTTCCTGGGCTCTTATTTTCTGAAATGGTTGGTTGTCTGGATATGGTAGGTGGTGCCACCGGCCTTCCTGGGTCCTTATTTCCTGAGGTGTGTGTTTGTCTGGTTGGGGCACAGAGTGTCACCTGTCTTCCTCGGTCCTCATATACTGAAGTGGTTGGTTGCTTGGTTGTCGTAGATGATGCCACTTGTCTTCCTGAGCCCTCATTTCGTGAGGTGTGTGGTTGTCTGTTTGGGGCAGGTGGTATCACCTGTCTTCCAGGGCCCTCATTTCCTGAGCTGGTTGGTTGTCTGGTTGTGGAAGGTGGTGCCGTCTGTCTTCCTGGGCCCACATTTCCTAAGGTGTGAGGTTGTCTTGTTGGGGAAAGCGGTGTCAACTGTCTACGTGGACCCTCATTTCCTGAGGTGGTTGGTTGCTTGGATGTGGTAGGTGGTGCCACCTGTCTTCCTGGGCCCTCATTTCCTGAGGTGGTTGGTTGTCTGGTTGTGGAAGGTGGTGACGTTTGTCTTCCTGGGCCCACGTTTCCTGAGGTGTAAGGTTGACTGGTTGGGGCTGACGGTGCCAACTGTCTTCCTGGGCCCTCATTTCCTGAGGTGGTTGGTTGCCTGGTTGTGGTAAGTGGTGCCATCTGTCTTCCTGGGCCCTCATTTTCTAAGGTTGTGGTTGTATAGTTGGGGCAGGCGGTGTCAACTGCCTTCCTGGGCCTTCATTTCCTGAGGTAGTTGGTTGCCTAGTTGTGGTAGGTGGTGCCACCTGTCTTCTTGAGCCCTCATTTCCTGAGGTGTTTTGTTGTCTGGTTCCGGCAAGCTCTAGCCGACGATATGGAGCCTGTGCTGCCGCATTTCTTGCTGAGCCCTGATTTTCTAAGGTGGTTGGTTGTATGGTTTGGGCAGGTGGTGCCACCTGTCTTCTTGGGGCCTCACTTCCTGAGGTGACTGATTGTCTGATTGGGGCAGGTGGTACCACCTGTCTTTCTAGAGCGGTTGGTATCATAAGTGGGGCATGTAAGGGCTGATTTTGATGATGCCTTGATGGCAGTATGTTCACCAGATTTACCATAAATGTGGTATCATCTTGGTTAGCCGTGCCTCTATCTAAAATAAATGAAGCTTATTCTTCCAGATTGTTAATTAAACACAAATCGACATTTACTAAAAACCAAAACTACGGGATGTTTTTTTGTTGCACTGTTAGAGTCAGAAATCTCGACACAATGAATGTGAGAAACACCGCCAGGCAGGGAAAGTGCTTAAATTCATTTTAAGGGTTGTTTTAACATCCTTTGAAGGTTAAGTACGGAAATCATCATATCTAAAAAAAAAAAATCCACATGGGATTTTTCGATTAAGCACTTGGAGTGAGAAATCACTTCCAGATAACTGCAGGAAGCGCCTCCTACCAAAAAAAGTATTTTAATTCATTTTCAGGCTTGTTTCAACATCCCTAAAAGAAACAAGAAAATCGAAGTTTTTAAAGATCCAAAACCACGGGAAATTTTTTGAATAAGCAGTTAGGGTGAGAAATTATTTCAAAAGAAGTGCAGGAAGGGTTCCTTTTCAGGAAAAATGTTTAAATTAAATTTGAGAGTCGTTTTCTTATACTTCAAAGATTCAAGCAACATCTTCCAACCAACAAAAATAACGAGAGTTTTTTTCATTTTATTTAAAGGGTTTTTCTAACGTCATATAAACATTTAAGCAAGGAAGTCAATATTTTAAAAAGTAAAACCGCTCCTGCAATTATTTTTTCATTTGGAGTCATGTCCCCTCCCAGCAGTCCAATAAAAAAACTTCCCCTGGTTTTTGTTACTTGGAAGTGTCGGTTTCCTTGCTTGATTCTTCAAGAGATCTTAAAACGAGCCTTAAAAGAAATTCAATCACTTTTTCTGGTAGAGTACGCTTTCTGCTCTTATTTGGAAGTTATTTATCACCCCAAAGGCTTGATCAAAAAATCTCCCGTGGTTTTGGTTGTTTAGAAATGTCGAACTCCTGGCTTGAATCTTTAAGGGGCGATAAAACAACTCTTAAAATGAATATAATAACTGTCTTTGCTAGGGAATGTTTTTTACATTTATTGTGAAGGGATGTATGACCCCAATAGTTAAATAAAAAAATATGTAGTTTTGGTTTTGAGGAAGTGTCGATTTCCTTCCTAAATGTTTAGGGGATGTTAAAACAACCCCCAAATAATATGTATACAGAAACTCGTGAGTCTTTCAAGTTTATAGTTAAAAAAACTTTTGTTTCCGTAGGTCTGATCTGCAAAATATGAGGCATCTAGCCAAATCTGACAAACATTTTTGAGAAGGATAAAATTTCAATGATAGGTGACTTTCCTGTCGAATACATGTAAAAATTGGAAATTTGGCAATTGTTGAAGCAGAAATTGTCCATTTTTCTGGTAATTTTCTTTCAGATTATTGATCTGCACGTTCGAAATTATAAAAAAATTACAATTAGACATTTTAGCTAAGATCCGTTTTCTGTACATTTGGTGCGGAGTCCTTTTGTCATTTTCCTTAACTATAAATTTATAGTTTAATAATTAGATTAAAATTCTTAGGAAAACTTTATCATAAAATAAAACGCTGAACATTATAATATTTGACAATTCATCATTAAAATCTTTGGCATTGTGTTGCAATTTTTATATTGGGTTTCTTGCGGATAATTCACAGATGCGCTTACCTCGTTCCTTGCTTTTTTAGTGATATTTCTTTACGGAAACACTCATCTCTTTTTCTATACCAACCTTTCTTCATTAATTTTTAAATATATTTAGTAATCTTATTGAATATGAATAAATAATTAAATATGAATCTATAGTAGTAATTATATAAATATAACTTGAAATTCAAAATGCTTTTAGATTTCAGTCAAAAGAATCAAAACAGTAACAATAAAATTAGCACGAGCATATTTAAATAAATCTGAGGAAAAATTGAAACTGCTTCACGTACTCGAAAGAAATTTATCAATTTAGAAAATAGAATAAACGTTATTACGAGTATCAAAACAGTATTAAGGGCGTTGGAACCAGGCCCTAGTCTCGGAATTGAATTGTCTCATTTTACTCCATAAACGCTAGAATGACATCTTTGTTAGATACTTAGGGCCTACTGCTGTTTTAAATCAAGTCTGTATTCGGATTGAGAAAATGGCTAATATCCATACTTTTTGTGTAAGAAGATTTTTTTGGATTCTAGCCTAAGCATTCGAAAAAATTGTTTTGCACAAAAAGTATTGAAATTAGGCAATTTTTCACTCCGAATATAGACTTGATTCAAAACATGAGTAGGATCTATGTATCTAACAAATACGTAATCCTAGTATTTGCGGAGTAAAATAAGGCAATTCAATTTTGAGGTTAGGACCTGGTTCCAAGGCCCTTAAGAGTACTCCTTATTTTACTGCAACTACCCAATTTCATTTTTTATTGCTGACACATTTGTCTTGCATGAGTATCTATTTGAGTATAATTTACTAATGACAAATAAAAATAATTATCAGAAAATTTTTGAAAAATGGTGTTGTCAAATACGAAAGACCTGTAAGACATAAAATTTTGTTCATACAATATTAATTTGAGTACATGGCACCTAATAGAAGTTCCGAGTTGAGTGCTAGATTTAAAAGCATTGGCGATTTTGAATACTCATAAAATAAGAGGCTAGATACGGATTTCGCGTTTATTCAACGTTTTTTCGCGTTTCTAGTGAGTTCAGTTGCCAATATGCCTAGTTGACCAAAAAAGACTTTCTACCAAAAAAGATTAATTTCAAACCATAAATATAAATTTTCTACCAAAAGATTAATTAAAAAAAAAAACGTGAATTTTCAACCATAAAGTTGAATTTTAAATTAGAAAAGATAAGTTTTTCAAGAACAATGGAGCAATTAGATTTTCGGTTTATAAAAATACTTTTTAAAAAAAGACAAAACGAATTTTCAACCAGTTTATCTCAACAAAAAAAGACGAATTCTCAACTAAAGAGTTGAGTTTTTAAGCTAAAAAGCCGAAAGTTATAGAAAACGGTTGACTTCAAAGCCGGAATAGATGCATATTCAGCAAGAAAGTTAATTTTCAATCAAGAAAGATGAATTTTGGACCAAATAGTTGAATTTTCAATCAAGAGAGATAAGTTTTTAACCAGAAATGCAATTTTTTAATTTTGAGTTTGAAAAATTAATTTTCAACAAAAAAGAACTAATTTTTAACGAGTTGAATTCAACCAAAAAAGACAAATTTTTAACAAAATAGTTGAATTCTCAATTGAAAAGTTGATTTTTTAACCAAGAATAATTATTTTCTCCCAAAGAAGGCGAGTTATCAATGAAATACATATATTTTGAACCAAATAGTTGAATTTTCAAATAAAAAAGATAAATTTTCAACCAAACATGGAATAGTTGAATTTCCGATTAAAAAAAATTAATGCCAAATAAAAAATATAATAGTAGACTTTTCAATCAAAAACAATTAACTTTTAACCAAAAATAGCTGCATTTTCTTATTGGGTTCCATCAATTCATTTGGATTTTAAGCGAAAAAACGAAAAAAAAGTGAAAGAGCGGAAGTTTGTTGAAAACAGGGTTAAAAAGAATTCTTTAAAAAAGGGGAAGAGGGGAATAGGGAAATGAGTGTGAAGTCTGAAATATGAAAGTGATTTTCAAATTTATCAAGTTATTACTGAACTGTACCGTTGCGGGGCCATCTTTCCCAAAATTCGTCCCCACCTCAAATAGGTAACGTAGTTTATGGACAAACCCTGGGCTGTTCTTGCACCCAACCGCTCATTTATCGAGATTTCAACAAAATTATTTTGGAAACTGTCAGGTGTTATTGAAAACAAGAATTTTTTTCATATGAAATCTTTAAATAACAACTGGGATTGAAGATATTAATCGTTTTTTCAATATCTTTTTTTGATTTTCTCGTCATAATATAACAAAGCTAATGCAGCCTATTCTTTGAACAAGAAAAGGTGGCACGAGGCAAGTAAAAAAACTGCCCGCAATACCTTCTCATTGTTGAAAGATTGGATTTGGTTGAGGAAAATTGAAATATTTAAAAATATTATTCAATCGAATTTTATTAAGCTGCATTAGCTTTGTTATATTATTAAAAGACAATAAAAAAATATATTTTTTATTTCTTGCACAAATTCTGCGTGATATGAAACAAAGTCTCCGGC
>JAUMHM010084802.1:0-30674 GCA_032362435.1 Melikaiella ostensackeni
ACCACCGCGGTATATTCAATTTAATTAAAAAGGTTTTTTTCCTGCTTAACAACTTTTGAATTACCGCGATGGTAAAAATTTTTTTTCCCCGTTGAAAAAGAGCAAAAACTGATTTTTGGCAACTTTGGCGCCTTCTATTTCGTACACTTGTGGTTGAAGCGCATCGACTGTATGAGATAATCTGTAAGTTATGCAGCCCACTACATTTTTTGTTTAAAAATTTTTTCTCTGTAACATGCCGTTCTCACGGAAAATTAAATCCAAAAACATTTTGAACTTTATCAAAACGCATAAGGGGGGGAGTCCTGAAAACTTGGTTACGTGCTATTCACATGCCCCACTAACGATTTATGAAATAAAATAGCTTCGTTCATTTTTTTCTCACAAAAATGACAGATTTACTGTACTATTTAAAGAATTTTTAGAAGAGGAAATATTTTTGATTATGGAAACAATTGACAACTTATAAAAGTTGTTTATTTAACAAATTTGATGTTTTCTCTAGCTTTTTTTATAATTCTGTAAATGTATTTTACGACCTAAGTATATTCAACTAAAAGAAATAAATTGTTTAATGCCAGAAATCATTGGAAAATTATTTTTCATTATTTAAAAACTATAAACTTTCTTGTAAAAAGATTGTTTATTCTTTTCTAAATTTATAAAAAAATTAAATCCTTCCCCGGGTTTTCCCCTTTTTCGTGAAAAAATTACCCTATTCCCCTTTTTTTGAGCTCTTTTTGTGCTGTGATCTCTGTATTCTAATTCGTAATTCTTCGAATTTTTTGATATATACAGGCATTGGTTAATAACCGAGAGAGGTTACGATGTGAAAAAAAGCGGAAATGGAGGTTGACAGCAGTTATCAGAAGTTGATCGCAAAGAAAATCGCCGAAGTCAAACAAACTAAACGAAAAACTTACAAGCAGAAGGATGAAAGGGCCGTACTTGGTGCTGGACATCAAGTGGAGAAAGGTGATAATGTGGAGAATGGGACGGAAGGAAATAGCGGTGAAGGTGATAAAGTGGAGAACGGGACGGAAGGAAATAGCGGAACAAAAGGGTTCGTGGAAGATTCGACCGACAACCTTGAGGAGGTGACACTGGACTTCCTTAATGATTCTCAGGATCAGTCTCTAATGTTGAAGGGGAAGACACGCTGCTTATAGATCCACTAAACCAGTCCCAGGAGCTTCATTACGAAAATGTTGCAAATTTCGGTAAGTCGCGACTAAGAAACACGCATTCACAGGACGACATGGATGAAGCGAATGATTTGTAATGATTTGTATCGAAGTTGCTTCCAATAATTTTAAGCGTTATATTATTTCTTCGATTGGTACAAAAATAGCATAAATTATGCTATAAAATGAAAAGTATTACAATACCATGCAAAAATATTATCCATCGAAGTTGGTTTTAATGAATTTTAAGCGTTAAAATGTTTCGTCGTTTAGTACAAAAATAGCAGAACTTATGCTAGAAAGTAAAAAGTATTATAATACCATGCAAAAAAATATCATAAATCGCAATTGGTTCGAATTAACTTTAAGCGTAACGTTTTAAAGTTTTTTCATTTACTTCAAAAGTATTATAATACCATGTGAAAAGTATTATCCATTGAAGTTGCTTCAAAATAATTTTAAGCGTTATAATGTTTCGTCGTTTAGTACAAAAATAGCATAAATTGTGCTATAAAGTAAAAAGTATTATAATACCATGTAAAAAATATTATCCATCGCAGTTGGTTTAAATTGATTCTAAGCGTTACGTTGTAAAGTTTTTTCACTCACTTCAAAAGTATTTTAATACCATGTGAAAAGTATTATCCATCGAAGCTGCTTTAAAATAATTTTAAACATTATAATGTTTCCTCGTTTAGTACAAAAATAGAGCAGTTCCATGTCAAATAATCTGAAGAATTTCAGCTACTGTTAGTAATTTGAATGAAAATTTGAGTGTCAGTTCTCTTTGGTGTTGAAAGAAAAACCCTTCAATAATTTTTGAATCAAAAGACTCAAGAGAATTTTTTCTTTGAACTTTCATAACTTTGCTTTTAAGGCTATCAAGGTGTATTTTCTTTAAATTATTTGTAATGGGATATGAATTTGTGATAGGACTGAATTTCTGAAGAGAATCTACTTTTTATTTTCTCATTTTTTTTATAGATAGCTTACAATGTCCTTTAAAAGCCCTGTACATATCAAAATAGGATTTCTCTTAATTTTCGAGAAATAAAATTATTTTAGAGTTTTTCTTCTAACACCTAAGAGAACGGATATTTGAATTTTTATCAAAATTACTAACAATAGCTGAAATTCTTCAGATGAGTTAAGATGGAATCGCTTAATGGCCTAAATTGTGCTATGAAATAAAAAGTATTATAATACCATGCGAAAAGTGTTATCCACCGCAATTGGTTTAAATTAATTTTAAACGTTATGTTATAAAGTTCTTTCATTTACTTCAAAAGTATTATAATACCATGTGCAAAGTAGTATCTATCAAAGTTGCTTTAAAATAATTTAAAGCGTTATAATGTTTCTTCGTTTAGTACAAAAATAGAGCAATTTCATGTCAAATAATCTGAAGATTTTCGGCGTTTGCTAGTAATTTTGATGAAAAGTCTAGTATCCGTTCTTTTTGGCGTTGAAAGAAAAACCCTAAAATAATTTTTGAACATTCATAAATTTGGTGAATTTAATGATATTGAAGTGTATTTTTTAAAATTATTCGTAATAAGACTAAGTTTTGAAGAAATATTTTTTGAAAAAAATTTTACAAAACTTCTTGGATTTTCAAAAACAAATGTTCAAACTGAATTTCTGAAGAAAATCTACTTTTTATTTTCTTTATTTTTTTATAGATAGCTTACAATGTTCTCTAAAAGCCCTGTTCATATCAAAATAGGGTTTCTCTCAGTTTTCGAGAAATAAAATTATTTTAGGGTTTTTCTTTTAACACCTAAGAGAACGGATATTATAATTTTCATCAAAATGACTAACAATAGCTGAAATTCTTCAGATGAGTTGACGTGGAATTACTCGATAGTATAAATTGTGCTATAAAATAAAAAGTATTATAATATAATGCGCAAAATATTATCTATCCAAGTTGGTTTATATTGATTTTAAGCGTTAAAACGTTACACTACAATAACTGTTGCTTACCTGCTATAATTAGAACTATATCATAATTCTATACCAAAAATCCAGTGGAGTTTGTTTAGATTAGTTTTAAGTCTTCAAATCTTTCTTCGTTTGTTCAGTACAGTAATGTTTGTATTATGAAATAGAAAGAATTATGTTGAAATGCCAAAAATAATATCCATCTAAGTTTGTTTAAATTAATTTTGAGCATTAAAATCTTCATTCAGAACTAAAATGAAACAATTTATGTACTATAAAGCAAGAAGCATTATAATACGATGTGTTTTGAAATAAAAGATTAAAAATACGTACTTTTCTAAATTATTACTTCGTAAATTCCAGCGACTCGCATTGAAGCGCATAAATATTAGTTCTGTTATGTAGCGTATACCCAGTTCCTTTCATTTCAATGCCATTAAATGCCCTTTCATTAACGTCACATTCATGCCAATGCCTTTTAATGCCGTTCATTTTAAGTTTTCACTTTAATGCGAATAATATCCATCCAAGTTTGTTTAAATTAATTTTGAGCATTAAAATCTTCGTTCAGTACAAAAACTAAAACAATTTATGTACTATAAAACAAGAAGCATTATTAATGTTTAATTATTAATGCGCCTTGCACATTAATAAGCATTCAGACAAAAATGCAATTAAAACGCATTGAAACGTTCCAATGCGTTCCAATGAACTCCTTACTGGGTAATTAGCATACATATTTGTCTGACGTTTCGGACTGGTTCCAGCCCCTTTTCATAGACTCAATGAGATAGATTTTAAGGTCAAGAACATATTATATGTGTTCATTATGAATAGGTTTCGAAGGAACAAATAACATACATGCCGGACCAATGTCATGAGTGGAATTCCAGAAGAAATGAAGTAAAAATAGCAAGTTAACTATGTGTAAAAACATTACGATGAAGTATTGGTAGTAGTTTAACGCCTAAAATAATAAATGAGTTTATGTAGGTTTTATGTTAGTAAAAAAGAGAACATCTGGCTATGAAAGAGTATGAATTGAGCAAAATACATAAGAGACGTTTCCTTAGAAAGTGTGAACGAAATTTAATCCTGATTAAATGTAGAAAAAGAACATAACCTCGACCTTTTAAGTACCTATTTCTTTAGCATGTTTTTTAAATATGTTAGAACTTTAAACATTGCTCACTTTTGGTAATTTTAAAAAGATTTTCGAGATGTTTTTTCAAATCCATTGTTTTAAATTAAAAAAATATATATGTAAGTAAGTGATAAAGACAAGGACCAACGTGGGAGACCACGTGGCCCTTGCATTTTTAAGGTTATGTACTGAGATGAAAATATTTCTTTCAGGAACACGTCACTGGAGGCACGTGGTACAGACGATCACGTGGCTGCAATGACGCAATTTCCTGCTACCAACAAAATTTAAAGTACTGAGTATCATTATCATTGTATTCTCAAATTAGAACAAATTATTTCGAAATTCTTTTCCTAGTGAAAATTAGATTTTAGGTACTCAGACCTTGGACATCCGTACGTAAATTAACTGATTTCTGATTGCGGATTATGTGAATCATCTCAAGAATCTTTCTTTTTGTTTTATTCCTCTCTACAGCAAAAATTATGGGATTGTTGAAATCAAAAGTGTGAAAATGTGAAACATAGTGACTGCATGTTTTCCCATCGAAGTTTTTGTACAAAAATGTTCTATATCTCTTCTACTTTATTATTTATTCATTGTTTTATTTATTTATCTACTACAAGTTTTCTTTTTGTTTGACCTATATAAATCCATCCACATTGATTACAAGTTAATTGGTAGACGACGTGTGTTTTGTGATCTTTTTTTATAGGATCTTTTTTAGATTTGTATAGTCGCTGAAGCTCATTACCTGTTTTAAAAATGATGAACCGTAAAAAGTAATCGTCGTTCCATACGCTAATTCTTTTTCCAAAAAAATAAAACACATTTTCACATACTCAAAACAATCAATAGTTTTCAAAACAGGTAAAAAGCTTCAGAGACTTTACAAATCTAAAAAAGATCCCATAGAAAAAGATCACAAAACACACGTTGTCTACCAATTGACTCGTAATCAATGTGGACAGGTTTATATAAGCCAAACAAAAAGAGAACTTGTAGTAAGAATGAAAGAGTATAAAAGAGATGTAGATAATTTTTGTACAAAAACTGCGTTGGGAAAACATGCAGTCACAATGTTTCATACTTTTGATTTCAACAATTCCATAACTTTGGCTGCAGAGAGAAATAAGACAAAAAGAGAGTTTCTTGAGATGATTCACATAATTCGCAATTAAAAATCAGTTAATTTACGTACGGATGTCCAAGGTCTTAGTACCTTATACCACAATCTAATTTTCACTAGGAGAAGAATTTCAAAATAATTTGTTCTAATTTAAGGATATTAATGATAATGATACTCAGTACTTTAAATTGTTTTAGTAGCAGGGAATTGCGTCATTGCAGTCACGTGATCGACTGTACCACGTGACTCCGGTGACGTGTTTCCTCAAAGAAATATTTTCATCTTAGTACATAACCTTAAAAATTCAAGGGCCATGTGGTCTCCCACGTTGGTCCTTGTCTTCATCATTTACTTACATATACTTTTTTGATTTAAAATAATGAATTTGAAAAAACGTCTCAAAAATTTTTTTAAAATTACCAAAAGTAAGCAGTGTTTAAAGTTCTAACATATTCAAAATCATGCTAAAGAAATAGATACTTAAAAGGTCGAGGTTATATTCTTTTTCCGCATTTAATCAGGATTAAATTCCATTCACACTTTCTAAGGTAATGACTCTTATTTATTTTGCTCAATTTACACTCTTCCATAGTTAAATGTTCTCTTTTTTACTAACATAAAACCTACATAAACTCATTTACTATTTCCAGGGCCGCCGAGAGCAAATCCGGGTCCGGGGGTAACCATGCACGGGCCCCTCCTTCCCCTCTCCCCAACAATTGTAAAATTAAAAATTATGTGGGATGGTAATGAATGATAAATTCGACCGCTAAGCCGCAGAAGTTCATCTTAATCTAGCCTTCTTTGTCCAGAAGCCTTCACGTAAACTAGTTCAAAGAGAACAATTCACATTTTGTTTGAAAAAAAGATACAACAATCGCAATTAATTCTCATTTATTGTGTCCATCAAACTGCATTTCAGACTTTAATATTGAAAAGTCAAGAGTGTAATTTGGGCATTATTTGCAAGTATTTATACAGAAAATAGCTTTCTATTTCTAGAAGCCTTCACGTAAACTAGTTTAAAGACAAAAAATTAAAATATTGCTTAAAAAAAATATCAACACTCCTAATTAATTTTCATTAGTTACATTTTTTAAATTGTAGTTCAGGCTTTAGCAATGAAAAACCAAAGTGTAATTTGTGCAGTATTTGTCATGTATTTGTACAGAAACTAGCCTTCTATTTCCAGAAGCCTTTACATACACTAGTTCAAAGACAACCATTTACATTCTGTTAAAAAAAATAGTTGCAACACACGAAATTAATTTTTGTTAGCTACCCCCACTAAAATGTAGTTCAGGCTTCGACACTTAATAAACAAACGTGTAATTTGCGCACTACGTGTCAGGTACTTATACAGAAAATAGCGTTCTATTTCCAGCATCCTTCACGTAAACTAGTTTAAAAGTAACCATTTACATCTTGCTAGAACAAAAATAGTAACAACACTCGCACTTAATTCTCATTAGCTACATCCTTTAGACTGTAGTTCAGGCTTTAAGATTGAGAAAACCAAAGGTATAATATGCGCATTGCTTTTTAAGCGTTTTCACAGAAACTAGCCTTTTATTTCCAGAAGTTTTCACGTACACTAGTTCAAAGTAAACCATTTACATTTTGTTATAAAAAATAGTTTAAACACACAAAGTTAATTTTCAACAGTTGAACCACTTGAAGTATAGTTTAGGCTTTAACACTGAAAAATCAAAAGTGTAATTTGCGCATTTTTATTTCTAGCATTTTTGCAGAAACCAGCCTTCTATTTACAAAAGCCTTCACTAGTGAAATTCTTTAAACGGTAGTTTCGACTTTAAGATTGAAAAATCAAAAGTGTATTTTGTGCATTATTCTTCCAGTCCTTTTACAGAAACTAGACATCCAATTCCAAAAGCCTTCACGTAAACTAGTTCAAAGGCAACCATTCAGATAACAATTTACATTCTGTTAGAAAAAAAAAACAGTTACAACACACGTAAATAATTTAAATTAGATGCCTCCTTCAAACTGTAGTCCAGACTTCAACGTTGAAAAATCAAAAGTGTAATTTGTGCATCATTTTTTCAGGATTTTTTCAGAAACTAGCCTTCTACCATATTTCCGAAAGCCTTTACGTTGAGTCGGTCAAAGAGAACCATTTATATTTTGCTTAAAAAGAATAGTTACAATGCTCGTACTCAATTATTATTAGTTACTCCCTTTGAACTATAGTTCAGGCTTTAACATTGAAAAATCAAAAGTGAAATTTGCGCATTATTCTGTGAGAATTTTACACAATCCAGGCTACTATTTCTAGAAGCCTCCACGTAAACTAGTTCAAAGACAACCATATACATTTTGTTGGAAAAAAATAGTAACAACACTCCCAATTAATTTTTATTAGTTGCTCCTTCAATCTGTAGTTCAGACTTCAATATTAAAGAATCAAATGTGCGGCATGCGCATTATTTCTCAAGTACTTTCACAGAAACTACCCTTCAATTCGTATTTCCAAAAGCCTTTTCGTCAACTTGTTCAAAGACAGCCATTGATATTTTGCCTAAAAAAGTAGTTAGAACACGCGTGACTAATGTTTATTATTTACCCCCTTTAAATTGCAGTTCAGACTTCAGCATTAGAAAATCAAAGATGTAATTTGCGCATTATTTTTCAAGTATGTTTATAGAAACTGACATTCTATTTCCAAAAGACCTTACGTCAACTAGTGTAAAGACAACAATTCACATTCTGCTTAAAAAAAATGATTAGAACACGCGTGACTCATGTTTATTATTTACTCCCTTCAAAGTGTAGTTTAGGCTTCAACATTGGGAAACAAAAGTGTAATTTTCGCATTATTTTCCAAGTATGTTTAAAGAAACTGGCCTTCTATTTCGAAAGGACTTTACGTCAAGTAGTTCAAAGACAACCACTCACATTTTTCTTAAAAAAAAATATTCAGAACACGCGTGACTAATATTTATTATTTACCCCCTTTAAACTGTAGTTCAGACTTCAAAATTGCAAAATCAAAAGTGTAATATGCGCATTATTTTTCAAGTATTTCGACAGAAACTAGCCTTCAATTTCCAGAAGCTTTAACGTAAACTAGTTCAAAGACAACTATATACATTATGTTGAAAAAAAAGTTACAACACTCCCGATTCATTTTTATTAGCTGCCCCTTTAAACTGTAGTTCGGACTTTAACAATGAAAAATCAAATGTATGGCATGTTTATTATTTCTCAAGTAATTTCACAGAAATTAGCCTTTTATTTCCAAAAGCCTTGACGTCAACTAGTTCAAAGCCAACCATTCACATTTTGTAATAACAAAAAAAGGTATAACACTCACAATTAATTTTGATTAGTTGCCCCTTTGAAGTGTAGTTCAGACTTTAACATTGAAAATCAAAAGTGTAATATGCGCATTATTTTTCAAATACTTTTACAGAATCTAGCCTTCTATTTCCAGGAGCCTTCACGTT
Source organism: Melikaiella ostensackeni (assembly GCA_032362435.1). Taxonomy (NCBI): domain Eukaryota; kingdom Metazoa; phylum Arthropoda; class Insecta; order Hymenoptera; family Cynipidae; genus Melikaiella; species Melikaiella ostensackeni. The sequence continues at coordinate 8,869 of JAUMHM010084802.1, forward strand.
AACTAGGTCAAAGACAACCGTTTACATTTTGTTTAAAAAGAATAGGTACAACGCTCCTAATTATTTTTTAATGGTTAAACCTCATGAACTGTAATTTAGACTTTACCTTTGAAAAATCAAAGGTGTAATTGGTGCATTGTTTTTCAAGTATTTTTACGGATACTAGCTTTCTATTTCCAGCAGCCTTTATGTGAAGAAGTTTAAAGACAACCATTTACATTTTGTTACAGCAAGATAGTGACTATCCGTATAATTTATTTGTTTTTTTTTACTTGTTCACTTTTTTTTTCATTTTTCGTATGAAGTGCAGATATGAATCTTGAATTCAAGAGCGGGGACATACATTTGGGACAGATTGTTGACGCCACTTTTCCCCCATGTTCGACTGGAACACACATATTACACATATGTGATGTGTGCCAGAAATTGATATTGTACGTGTTGTTTTATTTGAGTTGTTATGATATTATAATTTTTCAATATTGTGCTGCTCCAAAGTTCTTCGAATTGTCAAATAAATATCTAATTGCTAAAATGCAAGTACGTCTATGTAATAATTATTTTCAAACACGTGAACATTTTGCACCCAAAGTGTTACTACGTAAAAGTAATATCAGAGACATGACATCCGTCTGATGTAATGCTGCTGATCAAGAACAGACCAGTAGCGACCAGTGGCGCCGAATCGAGGAACTAAAACTGTGATTTTCAAACATGTTTCATTTCTAACATATTCGTCACTACTATTCGCATAGGGGACAACTTTAATTTTAATCATCCAAAATTTTCTAAATTAGATAATCCAAGATTTTGTAAATGCAAAAAAAATTTATATTTTTTTATTTTTATGAGTTGTCCCCCATAGATTTCGCTTTTCTTTTCAGAGTGCCAGAAAAAATTCGATTTATGCATTATTTTTCGATAATTTTTACAGGAACCATTCAGAAGAAGTTGCCATTTCACATTTAACTGAGTTGCCGCTGTATTTAAGCGTCGTGGTCATCGCTGTGGACTTTACACTCGACAGACCCAAGTTCGATTCCTGCTGGAGGTGGATTTTTCATCGAACTTTTCTGTTTCAGGTTCATCAAGATTTCAAATTAAATTGTTTAATTTAAATATGTATGATATTAACAATGTTGATTATGAATTGAGCTGAAAGAAGCCAGTTGTTCATTTGAGAAAATATGTACTACAATTGGAGTGCGCACTACTTTATTGCACTCACGCATGATTTAGGCCAAAAAAATATTTTTTAGAATCAGTGGGATATTTTTTCCTTCAAATATTAAAAAATTTGATTTGGGGAAAAAGTTTTCCGAGCCTATAAAACATTTGCTCGATTTTAAAATATATTTTTTTCCATCAATTTGCATTTTCTCAGTTCACAGAAATATTCATTTCCATTCATAGCAAATTTATTTGGAACAATAAGTCATTTATTTGTACTAGAACATATATTTTTTTCTTAAAAAAACATTCTTTAATTCAAAGAAATATTACCTCACGATCAGTAACTTGTACTTTTGAATCAAACAATGTTAACTTAATCCTATTAAAATTTTTCTGGCTGAAATAAATCATTTTTTCATTCAAAGTGCATATATTTATTTTCCTCAAATAAATATTTCCTTGCACGTATTCAGGACTTTCATTTACTTCAGCCAAGTGAGATTCACTTGGTACAAGTAATTGTTTTTTTCCAGTGTAGAGAACGCAGTCAGATTATTATCAATTAAACATTTTTACCACATAATCACCACATAAAAGACTTAAATTTTATCGCATAATTCAGCATTCTCAAGTGCAGAAAGTTGACGTTCCAAATGATATTTATGAAAACGCATGTTCTTGCTCATAAAAACTACCAACAATTGGTTTATCCTGATAGTCTTTGAGAATATATGTAACTAGTTCTGAATTTTTTATTTGATTAATTAGAAAAACTTCCGTTGTTCAATTTTGTGTGTAACATTTCTCAAAAACGTGATAAGACTCACAATTTTGGTTTATTATAATCACAATTTAGTTTAAACTTTTTGGACATTTGCAATCAAATTCTCCTCTCATTTGAGCAGTAACTTCATTTGACTTCATTCCGATTTGAAATTAGTAACATTTAACCCTGTGCCGGTGCCGTGACGGGAAGAGACAATTTTTGTGCATGAATACGAAAATTCACGTTTTTTGCCAAAACCACACAAGATAAGAAAAAATCAAAGTAAGAAAACTGTTTCTTTACAAAAGTTCTAGAGAAATGTCCCTTAATACTTTTTTCTGTCTCACGTTATTTTCGAGATTTTTGCGAAAATATGTATAAAATCCTTTGAAATTTGTTTGTCTCGATAATTCGATTTTATGGTATCATAAAAAATAAAATACAACGTAATTTAGCACTTTCAGCAACTTTTACATCAAACTTTTTTCCTTTAATGTCGATATTTATGAAATAATCGATACTTTTGTTACATTCTTTTAGGTTTAAGATTTATTTGGCTATGTTTTCCTTCTTTTTTCGTTTTTAATATCGTTATGAGAGCCTTCGAATTTCGCGGTCTTGAGTGGTGAATCTTGAAGGTCTCCACCACCTTAGATTGCGTCATTGACTAGGGTCTGTCGTCACCTCCATCCTGGCGAGGCTTCTTCTGTCTTGTGACATTCAGCGCACTCTTCTTCTGGCGTTTCCTCCTGGATTCTCGTATCTTCTCTCTCTTTGGCAGTCAGAGATCCACGACATGTCTCTGGTGAAGATGGACCAAGGCGATTACCAGCTCGATTTTGGAAAAACTAGGTAATTTTGCCATTCTGCGTATTTTATTTTATGCCTGGCTGTTGAAGCCATCTCTCTTATCTCTAGTTTTGGTCCGGGCGCGAAAAGCTGGATCCCCAGCCTTTCAGCGAAACGAATCATGGGGTCCAGAACCTCAACCAAATCCGAAACCCCCCGTCCTCCGTGGGGACCTGCTGGATCTCTGGTACCCCCTCGTCGTCTGGGAGAGCAACTTCCTCCCAGGTATCCAACTGTGGAAAAATAGAAGGGAGAGACCAACCGAATAAAATTTCGCGGATTCGCGAATTCGCTAGCGGCCAACACCTACAACTCAGCAGACAACAAAATAAGCATTAGTGATCTAGGAAAAATTTAGGACAAATAAGGCTTAAGGTCTTTGGTGTGACAAGTGTATGAAACTAATCTATTTCTACTGTCAGCAAGCTCAAAGACCGTACGAGAAAGTGCTTTCGCGATAGTATACCATATACCTCTGATCCATACTCGGGGGCCAATGACGCAATTACTCTTCTTTGTTTCAAGGACAAGGTTCGGTCTCTTTGTAGGACCTTGTCACCCACCCGGTAATGCGGTAATGCGCCTCGTGGTTATGTGCCGTATCTAAATGATAGTGGGACGCGGCCGAAGTTCAAAAACGCAGGCGAAGTCTTTAATGAAGTGTGATGTGCACTATTGTACGCGAACCGGAAATCGCTCAAATAAGTATCCCACTCACGTTGCGTGTTTTTAGTATAAGACCTCAGCATCGTTTTCAGAAACCTGTTAACCCTTTCTACTGGGTTTGCTTGCAGATGGTATTCAGGCGTTTTACTACGGCGAACTTTGTATGTTTCGCACAGATCATCTACTCTTTTATTGCAGAATTCTGTCTCGTTATCGGTGAAAGGAAACCGCGGCGTTCCCCAGCGACTTATGATGGCATCGTGGAAGGCCCTAACGATCGCGAGACCCGTTGCACTTCTCAATAGAATAACTTCAATCCATTTAGTAAAGAAGTCTTGGAATACTAATATGTATTTGTTTTGGGCCGAGGACGTGGTGTAAGAATTCATTATGTCAGCACCAACTATATACCAGGGCTGCTCCACCACGCGATGTCCCATTTCGCCAGGCGTTCTCGTCTGTTCTATTTTACATTTTTGACAGGTATCACAACGCCTAACAAAACTTACGACATCACAACAGAATCCAGGCCAGTAATATAAGTTAGCGATTCGATGGCACGTCTTTTCTACCCTCATGTGTCCCGCCTGGGGATTGTCATGAGCCTCGGCCAGAACGGTTTGTCACTGTTCCTTTGGCAACACTAGTTTCCATGCGTTTAGGTCTGAAAAAATTGGATCGATCAGGTCGCGAGGACGGTGATGATATAAGTGTCCGTTTTCTACCTTCCAAGTTGGAATAGCGCGTGCGTAGCTCTGTATCTCCGATAACCGCTTTGCGTGCCAGGTATCTTCGGTTTCAAATATCGCTGCCGATTCCTCAACCTCATTTTAATCCTGAGTCATTCTGGAGAGAAAGTCGGGTACAACATTTAAAACATCTTTACGGTATTGCACCTCAAATTCATACTCCACGAGACTCAGTGACCAGCGGGCGAGCCATCTGGTAGGGTCCTTGAGGGACTGAAGCCACTTCAGACTACTATGGTCGGTTACCACAATAAAATGAAAACCTTCCAAATATTCTCTGAACTTCCGGATGGCCCAGACGACTGCCAAACACACTCTCTTCGTGACGGAATAATTATGTTCGGCATCTGAGAGTGTCCGGCTAGCGGAGGCGATTACTCGCTCAGCGCCATTATACGTCTGTGTGACCACGGCTCCGAGGCCGGATGAGCTGGCATCTGTTTGCAAAGTAAACTTGTATGCGAAATTTGGACAGGACTCCACTGGTGCAGAGCTAAGCGCATTTTTGATGGCCTGGAAGGCCGCTTCTTGCTCATCATGCCAAACCCAAGGGCACTTTTCACGAAGTAAACGGGTAAGGCGTTCTAAAATCGTGGCTAAATTCGTTATAAACCTACTATACCAAGATGCGAAACCTAAGACCTCCGGAGTTGTCTAACGTTCTTCGGAGCTGGGTATTCAACGACTGGAGTTAATTTTTCAGGATCGATTTTGACTCCTTCGCTATTAGCTAAGTAACCTAGATAACGAACTTAGTTCCGAAAGAATAGGCATTTTTCGGATTTGTTGTAAGGACAGCAGCAGCCACTCTTTCTAAAACCAACGTAAGCCATTTAATGTGTTCCTCAAATGTCTTGCTGACGATAATAATGTCGTCCAGATAAGCAAAGGCAAGAAGTTCCATTTCCGTACATATAATACGACCAATAAGTCGTTGAAAGGTCGCAGGTGGATTAGTAAGACCGAAAGGCATACGAGTATATTAAAAATGGCCTCGGCCTGGCACCGAAAACGCGGTAATTCCTTTACTTTTACCCTCCAAGGGTATTTGGTGAAACGCTAACTTGAGATCGAGCGTAGAAATATAATTGGCTTCCATTAACTTATCTAATATATTTGACATTGGTGGTAACGGATATGCATCCTTTTTCGAACACTTGTTCACAGCCCTGTAATCTACGCAGAATCTGTAAGCACCATTAGGTTTCCTAACCATCACCGGCGGTGAGGCCGATGGACTATCTGAGGGTTCAACTAAACCTTTTTCCAATAGATCATCTAGGATCTTATGAAGTTCGTTGAGAACCGCGGGGGACCGACGGTACGCCTTTTGCTTAATAGGTGGTTGGTCACCCACGTCTATTTTGTGTTCGGTTAGTGTAGTTTTGCCTAGACTGTTTAGGTTGGGTGCCTTTTCGGCAATGAACTTCCTAACAGAGTCAACTTGTTCCTCGGTTGATTCCTGTATCGCGGCGCAATCATCGTAGTATGAGGGTGTGGAGAGCAAGTCTATTACCGCAGTGTGTCGTATGGCGTCATTGTAGACCATTTGTAATGTATTGGTACTACCGTCTATTAATTTAAAAATCTTAATAGCGTCCATACCTAACACACATTGGACTTTAAAATTGGTTATTGCCCTAAACACTACCTGTTTTTCCACGGTGTCGAGTTTAGCCGGAACGACTGCCCGCCGTAATACAGTCTCCTGTGTTCCGTTAGCAAACATAATCGCTTTTATTCGCGATGGTTTGATTTTTGCGCCTAATTGTTGGACTGCCTCTATTCCCCGATTACCTAGAATCGATTTCCCAGAGCCAAAATCGACAAAGACTTCTAGCTCTGTATTTCCTATTATTAATTTAAAGAAGTAATGCTCTCCAATTTCGGTATATTCTAACGCATCACATTTAACTTCCGAATTCGATTCGGAATCTTGAAGAGCTAGTTTAGATGCGGCCGGTTTACCGAAAGCCCCCCCCCTCTCCCAAAGAAACCGACTGGGAAGAGGAAGGAACAGAGCAGGTGAAGCAAAAAACAGCTTCGTTCCTAGAACAATTATAATGGTAATGGCTGTGAGGGCCCGCTATACCGTGGGCTAGGCAGTTACAGCAAATCTGCTTTAAGGAAACGGAAGACAAATTTGTCGAAGACGTAGCTATTGCATCAACGGGCTCAGTAAATTCTGAGTTCGCCGTATTTTTAGGCTGAATTTGACTTATTACCTTTGCCCTTATTGGGCCGATAGGAAAATTCTGGTAGAAGGGAAGGTTCAGGAGTTGGGGCTGGTCTATAATCTTAAAATGTAGCTCATTCCGCTTCCCAATTCTTACCTAAATGTACAAGCTCTTCGAAAGATTCTATATCCCTACGTTTAATATGTTTTTTATAGTCCGGACGTAAACCACGATGTGCATTATCTAATTGCTAACATTTCGTACCCGGGTATTCTAATTTATTATAAAGGCCCAGTACGCACGTAAGGTAGTCTTTGATTTTCTTCTTAGGTCCTTGGGTGCGTGTACGAATATGTTCACGAATCCTATGCTCGATATTATCACCCGTATATCTATTGCGAAAGTCAGCTATAAATTCGGCTCAACTATTACAAACTTTGCCCTCTTTAATTAGGTTGCGGTACCACAACCGCGCTAAACCTCCCAAAAGAAGTGGCAGAGCACTTATAACTGCGGCATCGGATACCGGCGAGAAAACCCTGTTTTCAGAGATTTTTGTTAAAATTGCTTTGAACTAGAGGAGGACGAACCATCAAATAAAAGATACCATTGGCGAACTATTCTTCCTATATCGCGACCTTGGTTAAGAGTATGCATCGATTTAGAATGCTGTGGCACCGAATCGAAACGCTGAGTTGACGCGAGATTGTTAATTAGGGTGAGCGGGTTCAATGAAGGTGGAAGAATGTCAAAAGTAACGTGACTTTGTGACGCTCCGTAATTCTTAAGCGGGGACGACCCTTCTCCCGGTATTTGCGTTGAGTTCCAAATATTTTAAGGGTTATGAGGAACATCACCCCATGAAACGCTGGGATTAATGAGCGTTTGTGGTAAGGACGACGGATTATTCTGCAATTGATTATTGTCGAAGTGAACAAAACCACGTGGAGGTTGTTGTAAATCAATTGGAGGAGAAACAAACGTCGGATAAGCCGGGCGGTTTGCTAAAGGCGGAACAAATCTAGAAGGTGCCTCAAAACTTGAGGCCGCAGAAACGCCATAGGAACAGAAGACATTCTGATTGTATTACCGATCCCTGTATTGGCCATAGTGGTAATAGTGGACGCGGTAGTCGCGGTAATTGGTAAACCCGTTAATAAAACTTAATTTGGAATACTAGCCCGGACACTACGAGCATCTAAAAACGAAGGTGTCAGTAAACCGGATGGGTTACTGCCGTTCATTGCATCTGGTTGCATTGACAGCGCGTGGATCGTGTCTATAGGTGGTATGCAAGGGTTTGTAAAACTGACTCCCCTCTGCCCGCACGCGCTCTCTCCAGCCGCCAAGCTGTAACGGCGGCCATATTGATACCGCATCATCAGTCCCAGTGCCTGTGCAATATAGCCAGAATACGGAAAAATATCAGATATATTTAGTGATAATTATTCCGCTAGTCCCACGGGTGATAATTTTATTAGATATAGAGTTAAAGTTGCGTTATGTGAAGGTGTCGATTCATATAAGTTATGAAAAACGATTTATCGACAGAAGTAAATGGACTTCCTGCAGTTGCCGCTTTGGATTTTCTGACTTATTTGGTGGATACTACAGACTTTTCAACGAAAGAACAGCTTAAGACTCATAAATCCACAGAGGTCCATACTTTTTTTACTGTCATTAAACTCTTTATTTAAAATATTTAACTTTTGCTCATATTCTAATAATTTATTATCTAACAGACACACTTTTTATTTGAATTATGTAACTTCTTCTTGCACATCCTCTCCTTCGTTTATTGAATCAGACTTATGATCATTTTCTATCCGGGATAATCTGACGCTCGAAAAATTTTTTCGGCGAGCTATGGCGCGATGATATCTTGGACTTGACGCGTTTGGCTTTACTTTGTGACCTTCATAATCTAACTGCATACAGGGGGCACAATCCGGATGTCTCATTAAATAAATCAGCTGGCTTTCCTGGAAAATGAGAGAGAAAGAGATAAAAGGGTTGCGAAACATTCGGAACGTATTATAATACATCCTTAATACATAAAAATGAGAAATCCTAATGACAACAACAAAGCAAGGAGTAGATGCGATATGTATATGGATAATTGGCAAATTTCAAGCAAACTTCAAGTCCCTGTAACATAACATTAAATTAGAAACTCCTACTGCTTTTTATTTTTATTTAATGAATACTGATTATCATCCTCTACAAAATGGTCATGTTATTTTTTCATCTTTGTTTCGAAACCTCTCTTTTTTGAATAATTTTATATATCGCTCACATTTACTACAATAATAATAAAATATTTCGTCTTTTTATTCTCGATTGTATGCTTTAAAATAATCGCTCTTGAACTTTTGAAAGCTCGCGCTCCTTTTCATTAAACTCTTAACCTCAATTCCACAACCCCTATTTCATGTGCGAATTTCATTATAATTTCTTATTTTCAGAAGTGCTTCCTTTGTGTTTAAAACCTTTACGTGTGATGCGATCAATTTTCTTTATGAAATATTACATTCTTAAGAATAATACGATTGTAACTGTTGGTGGTAAAGATTGCCTACAATTTGACAGTTACCCATATGATGTGTGACAAAGCTCTACAGCACAAGAAAATGGACATAATTTTTACTCACCACAACGAAAATGTTTACTGCAAACTCTAGTATTAGTTTTCACTTTCTTTTCTTGCAAATTCTTGCGATTGATGCGTTTAATCCAAAGCGCTCTTCATCGGGTAGATAGCTCCAGAGTTTTACTGCACTGATTTCTAAAATAGCTGGTATTATAAAGAAACGAACTCCTGAATTCTTCGCCAGTTGTTCAGAAGAGCCAAATACAGCACAAATAGCCATCGCGGAAACGAAAAATTTGAAAATTAATATGATAAAAGTGAAAAATACAGCCAACTCACATACAAAACAAGAGCGTACGCGGTATCAATATGGCCGACTAGTCAGTTAAATGGCAGAGGGGTACAGGCGAAGGGCGCTGTGGCGTCACGTGCATACCACCTATATAATCCCATGGGATTGAAGTTTCCCCATAGTTGAGAACCGAGTGCTCGAATAAGCCAAAATGGCGAGAACTAGAATACACGGGCATGAACAGAGGCGAGTCTTGGCGTCTGCCGATGCTAACGAGCGTAAAAGAGAAAGTATTTTAGCGCGCAAGCGAGAAAACACTAAGATGGTCGCAACTTACAGGCATGGGCTCGAACGGAGAGGAGTCAAGGCCTGTACAAATGCCGGCTGACGTGCGAGAGAAAATGCACTACGCGCGCGCGAGTGAGAGAGCTTTCTTGCGGGAGGGAGCAAACGTCAAGATGGCGGCGACTGAGAATCACGAGTCAGAACGGAGAGTCGCGCGTCTATGCTGGCTGGCCTGCGAGAGAGAAGAAGCGTGACACACTAGAGACAGCGCGAAGCCAGGGTTCCTCCGCGAGGGACGAGAGGGGAAGCGAGAGCGTGGTTTGAATTTAGAGTGCTGTGCTCTCTGTCTCGCTCTCTCTTGCGCGACTACTTAGCTTGTCCTTCTTTGCCGAAATACGTATTACTTTCGCACGGAATTATCTGAGATTTCGAGCCTCGACTTAAACAATTTAATATAGCCTAGATGAGGCTTGAAACTGAAACGGCAGAAACGTTTCGACGTGGGTGCTTCGGGGCGACTGAGTTAAAACTTAATTTTTTTATTTCAATGTTGTAAAATGTATCTCAGATGAAAACAAATTTTTACTCGCATCCTGCCCTAAACTAGCTGTGAATTCGATCTCGGGTGTTTTCACTTTGTTTGTATTTATAATTGTATGGTGCTCATTTTTAATGAGCACTTTGCTTCCCCATTATGACTAATTAGCAAATATATTTGGTTCCTCATAGAGAAAGTAAAAATACAAAAATACAAGTAGGTCAATCAGTTCGTCTCAAATCAAGGAGTCTTTTCTGTTTTATTATTTTATTAAATATTTATTAAATATCCAATTTTCAGTTGCAAAAAAGCAGGCGTATGAGATATGAAGTTTCTGAATACCGGTCAACAAAGTTTGTTGTAGTATGAAGTATGACATTAAAATTTCTTGGGTTTTGAAAATCGGCTTTGGGTAGCGATGAAAAATCAAATTTTCAATTTACTTAGAATTATGAATGAAAATAAAGAAGGTTTTATCCAAAAAAATTGTTGTTACTAGAAAATAAAAATTGGAAATCGCAATATAACAGTATGACAGACACTCTTTGGCAAATATGTGCCTTTATTTGATTAAATGATAATAATTTTCATAAATATCTATGCTTAGAGGTTGAACAATACTATTACTACGTTCAAATTTTAAGTGCATTCCAATTAAAATTGTATGTACAGAATTAATTTTAATTACCATATCAGAAAATTATACATATTCTGAAAAAATCCTGTTATCACAATGGGTATTTGATTTTTGAAGAATTTTGTATACAATAAATCTATTTTCGATAAAAATGTTGGTTGAACTAGTTCTGTACTGCTACCCTTAATTTCATCATTTTTCGTCTCTTTACGATATTTTTGAAGATTTATTGCCCACCTACTTTACACCACATATTCTATACCTTTTTTATTTATAACGATAATTAATTTTGCACAGCTAATTTATTTCTAACATTATTTTTTTATTAATCAGTTAATTTTCATTTTCATTTAATATTGAACTCAGTCGCCCTAAAGCACCTTTCGAGACACTACGTGTCTGCAGCACTGGAACCCCTTTTCTACTTCAGGAAAGCGACCACCACCCGAGGACTCTCGAGCTGAGCAGTGAGAGGTGGTAGTGGAAGTGTAACATGTGGATTTGAGCCAATCACCCCTCGCTGGACAAGCCTCCTCTCAAGGATTTATTTTATTCCGTGCAAAGAGGAAATCGAGAACTGAAATTTCGGTTATAACGACCGAGCCGCCGGTCAGCTGTTGCACGCACTCCCAACACTTTTCATGCAGGCAAACTAACACCCGCAAATGCGACGCGACCTGCCTACCCGTCACTCGCTAATGAAATTTTGACTATTTAATTAAATAGGTCTTTTATTCTTTTATAGCGCTTTAGCGCTCTTTATAAATAAATAGAAAAATAGACATTTTGGGTCCAGCTAAGGGACCAATAAAACATTTGAAAATGAAAGATGAAATTCCATTTTTCCGAATTTATAACTGAAAATTAATTCAGAAATGCTGGTGCATATTAAATCCGTTGCTAGGCAGGGCGCCATGTGATGAGGCGATTTCTTATCCCCTGGAATCCGCTGAAACGCCAATAAAAGAAATAAGAATTTATCACATCGTATATTAAACGAAGCTCCTATGGAGAGAATGAAAGAGATTGCCTCATCACGAGGCGTGAGTAAAAGTCCCCACGCCTGGCGGCTTGGGTCCGCCGTATTTATAATTAAAATTCTCTAAAAATGCTCATGCAAAAAAAAAAAGGAAGCGAGTCACTAGAGACATTAATGGGTTCGCGGATTGAAAGAAATGACCAGCGGTATGTAATTTAAAATTTTCAAAAGCGTTTATTTATTTTAGAGAATAAGCTGAAGGTTTGACACAAGTAATTAACAGCAAGAAATTAGTAATAAGCAAAGTACAATTCTATACAATTAGTTAGCATTTAGAAGTTAAGAGCGAGCAAAGTACGGAATTTAACGCATGGAACTGACTCTGAGTGTGCGTTTCCGACCTCAGACATTTTTTTAAAATACGGAGTAGTAAAAAAAAGCTAAATGGTAATTGCCAACGAAAAGGAAATTTTAGCACCACATAAAAGGAATGATGGGACTTACCGAGGGGCTTTGGTGAACGTGCCGGCGAATCAGTTCTAGATCGAGTTGGCCAAAGGTGCCTCCGTTTGTCGAGAATAGCCCAGGCCCTTCGAGATCAATCCCTACTTCATTTTCATTTTAAAACCTTTTATTTGTTCAATGTAAATTCGGTACAAGAGTTGTACATGAGTAATTCTTATTATTAGTGCTGTACCTATTCCTACCAGAAATTTACCAGCTTAAATTTATCTTTTCTTTTTCATTGGCAATTTTTCTGTAAATTGTCGAGCGAGACGCTAAATATATTTTCAGTATTGGGAAAATAAGGTTGAGCAAAACCCATAAATTTATATTCATCTTACGAACTATCTTAGAAAAGTAACTTATAACTAACTTTTGTACATATATACACGGAGTTCATTGTAGCAGTAGGTGGTATGGCAGTCTACATTTAAGTTTGAACGGTGCTGTTTCTTTCGTGTAAATTTTAAAATCTTTAAGCGCTTCAATATCAGCTATTTTGGTATCATAAAATTTCTTGGTATGAGTGTGGATATCTTTGCGAATTTCGATGACATTGATTCTTTTCCTAATCCTTACGTTACTTTCTTTTGGATTCGCATTTGACATCATTCTTAGCAACTTATTTTCTAATACTGTAATTTTGTTAAGATTTGATTTACAGGTACTGCTCCAGATAGGAGCCGCATACAGTATTATCGGCTTAATGAACGCTTTATAAATAGTGACTTTATTTTTAATAGATAATTTACTTCTTCTATTTATCAGTCTGTCGAGAAGTCCTGCCATTTTCCTAGCTTTAATTATAATACTTTTAATTTGGTGCGAGTGTGTCATTTTATTATCTAAGAATACGCCTAGGTATTTAAGAACAATTTTTGGATCGATTATTGCGTTGTCTATTCTAATTTGTGGTAGCTTCAGTGTACTCGTGTTTTTCTTAGTGAATATCACAAATTCAGTCTTAGTTGCGTTAATATTAATGTTCCGCCTATGGTAGTATCTTAACAACATGTCGAGATGCTTTTGAACTCTATTGACTGCATTTTCTGTTTTCCAAGGGGATGACAAGACCGCTGTATCGTCTGCAAATAGTGCCATTTGACTGGAATCTGACTTTGTAATATCATTTAGGTAATATATGAATAGGATTGGTCCCAGATCCCAGTTGGCCTTGGGGTACTCCTGCATGTATTCTTCGTCGTTTAGAGCTACAGTTTTTTATTACTACTCTAAATGATATATTTCTGAGATAATTTTGTATTAATTTTGTTAGATAGAGAGGTGTTCCCATCTCGTTTAGTTTATATATTAGCCCCTTGTGCCAGACGGTGTCGAATGCTTTTTCAATATCTAGAGAGACTAGAGCTATTGATTTGTTTTTGTTGAGTTCATTAGTTATATTGTTTACAATTCGTAGCAATTGATGAACCGTGCTATGACCTTCCCGGAAACCCATTTGTTCCCTTATCAACAATTTATTTTGCGATTCAAAGGCCTTAAGCCGTGTCAATATAATCTTTTCAAATAATTTTCCCAGAGTGGGTAAAAAGCTAATTGGTCTGTAGCTAGATGGAAAAAGTTTGTCTTTTCCCGGTTTAGGAATGGGCATTAAATTAGCTATTTTCCATGTTTGAGGAAAGTAAGACAGTTTGAGGGAAGAGTGAAATATATATGTCAGTTTTACTAGGGCTTTCCGAGGTAAATTTTTAAGAATAACATTCTGTATGCCGTCTGGCCCGGGGGCCTTTTTTGAAGATGTATGTTTAATTGCTTTCATAATTTCCCTGGGCGAGGTGAGTACAATGTCAGTAGGATTAATAGGCATGCTTTTAACATTTCTATACTTTCTATTAACTAATTTTTTGGTAAATGCATTACTTAAGTCTTCCGTGAGGTGATGGACTTTCTCGTAGTGTTCCGCAAGAACATTAGCTTTGTCTATATCTTTGAATACTAATCCTTTCGGTCCATGCAGTCGGCTAATGGACGGGAGGAAGGGTTTTGAATAAGAGCGAGCTATTTTCCAGAGGCTATTATCTTTGACTGTTACTTTTTCTAGTCTACCGCTCCATTCGCAGTTGCTAAGTTTTTTTATTTCTATTGTGATCATGTTAGATATGTTATTTTTAACTTTTCTGTATATTCTATTTCGAGTAGTTTGGAAAAGCTTTCGGATTTTATTGCGTTCTCTGATTAATTAATGTATTTCTGGCGGGATAGGGTTTACTTGGTACATGGATGTTACTTTAGGAATTGATATATCTATAGATTCAGTGATTACCTTGGTGAGACTTTTTACGCTATCTTCTACCTCTTTGCATGTTTCAAGTTTAGGGTTTATTTCAATGTTATTGCTTATTGTGTCTCTAAATAAATTCCAGTCGGCTTTTTTATAATTTAGGAATTTCTTCTGCTGCTTATGTTTATTACAATAAGTAGCATATAAAGTCAGTATTATGAAGTGGTGGTCTGAGTCCAGGTCATCTATTGTGTCAATGTATGTGTATTTAAATTTTTAATTATTGCAAAGTCTACCGTACTGGGAGTTGCAGTATTTCGATAAGGGTAAAGCGTAGGGCTGTCAGGAGCAATTATTGCTAGTGACTTGTCGTTAGAGTATTTGAATATTAGGTTTCCATTTTTATTATTAGCTTTACAGTGCCAAGATTCATGTTTTGCATTGAAATCTCCAAAGGCAATCACCGAGTTGGAAGTTCGGAATATATTATCCAAATCATTTTTAGTAATATTCTGATTTGGTGAATAAATGTAAGCTATTACTAAGTTATTTCTCAATTTAATACCTATTGACTCGACGTATATAATACCGTACCGTACCGTATAATGCCTGCTTCGTCTATCTTATTTTTAGCGTTCATAAATCTGTTTGTGAGGTCCCTTACTTGTTGTTTCATTTCTTTAAGATCTACCATTTTGTGTAAAGACTTAAATAATTCGTTGAATTCAATAAACATCCCAGCTTCTTCTCCGAAGATGTTGCTTAGTGCATCTGCTCGTGATGGTGTTTCTGCCGGCTTTCAGGAATTAAGGAAATTCTTTGCTGCTGCTGCTGCTGGATCTGCATTCACAGGGTGAAGCCTGCTGCTGATCTACGGGGAGTTCCTGTTGGTTACCTGAGGAGGTGCTGGATGTAGATGATCACGACTGCTTCTTGGCGGGATCTTTACTTGCTATCTGCGTTCCTCTATCCTCTTTAGATGTTCTTTGTAGACAGAGCAGCCTGAGTAATTAGCAAGGTGCTCTCCATTGCAGTTTTTGCATTTGGGTTTTTGGTCTTTAGTTTTATCACAGTCCTTGGTTTGGTGATTTTTGGCACATTTAATACATTTTGGAATGTTGTGACGAATTTGTTTATTTTCTGCTTCTGATCAATGTAGGTGTGATATGGGTTATTTTTCTTTTTCAGAAAGTTTTGGTTCTTTTCGTATTCCTGTTGTGTAGAGCTGTATATTGTCAGCGAATATTTGAAGCATTTGATTTGTGAGCTTCTGGAGAAAGCTTTTATGTGGTTGCAGACCCTCTCTCTCAGAGTTTTGGCGTTTTCCTGGCCGCTTATAATAATTGATGGAATTTTCCTTTTACCACATTCACTTGGTGAATCAGTATCCTTGTAAAATTGTTCTGCGTCATCGTCCATATTGTGTTCGTCTTCAGTCTCCGATAAAGAACTGTATTTATTGGCTGTGTGCACGTTGTATCTTGCGTTGCTTGGCGCTTGCTTCTTATGCTCTTATAATCATTATAAACATTGTACTCTCGCCTTAAAAGTGATGCAGTAGAAATTAAAAAGGAACAGGAAGTGCTAAAGATAGAAAATGCAAACTCCCAGGAGAAAGACATGCAGCTGGAAAAAACGGTGTCAATAACGTGAAAATCATCGAGAGCCAAAAATTTACTGATTTTCAAAATGAAAGATACATCCGAGACTAACAAAGATTTGTACCCGTCAACTCTCTCTATTTTCAGGGAGCTAAACGTACAAATCTTGGATCATAACATAGAAGCGATTTGCAGTTTAGGCAAGGTTAAAGCTAACCGTGTCGTAATTGTCCGATTCACGTCTCCTAGATGGAAATCTCTCCTCTTTGATAAACAAGAGGAGTTGGGAAAAATGGGAGTAGCAATGTCAAACGACTTCACAAAAGAAGAACGGGAAACCAGGCGAAATCTCATACCATTTCGAAACAAACTCTGAGACAAGGGACGGCTTGTGCAAGTTAAATAAAATGGCCTAGTCGTGAACAATCGTTTTTACACTCTGGAAGAGCTTCAATCAATAGCAAATAGGTTATTCATAGCGGATGGTGAAGCTTCAAATAATGAGGCATATGTTACAGATGATAACCAATCAAGTGACAGCCACGAAGATAAATTACCAATTGAAAAGACACCGGAACGTCAAAAGCTGCACAACCAAATAAGCGAAAAGACAAAGTCAATAAAACGCAAAGGACGTCCCCCGCTCAACAATAAAAATCAAGGCAATAAGGAAACCATCCGTATCACAGACTATTTGACACCGAAAAATGAACGCAGCACACGCAGAACTTCCCAGTTTAAAGTATAGCAGCCAATAACAGAGAAACAAGCGCAGCAGGATGCGGCCCTGATTCCCAGTCTGAAGAAACAGCAACAGCGAACTTCATTACACTCTGCGAAGAACAATATAAGTAACTCTGCTAAAATATACTTTTGGAATATGCACGTTTTCACAAATGTTAATGATATTTCCAAAAAAATTCTAGATTTAGATATTTTATCTATTTGAGAGACTTGGCTTTTGTCTCCGCCTAGACTTCTCTCACGATGGCTGGATGATTTTGAAATAGTTTATAGCAATGCGCATAGAGATTCGGAAAGGGGTAGAGCTAAGGGAGGGTTAGCAATAATATTTAAAAAGAACATCTACACCTGAAAAATTCTTTTTCATACGGAAAACTTCCTCTTTGTCAAATTCAAGATCATTGCACGAGATTTATTGTTGGTCTAGTTTATATTAATCCATCCTGTTTTAATGAACTAATTATGAATTGGCTAAATGACGTGCTATTACAGCTTGAGCAGAGTGATGGTAACTGCTCAGTCATCTTGGGAGATTTTAATTGTAGAATTGGTGCGCTCCGTCAGGTGGATAATTCAAGTATACGCGGGTCGTACTATCATGTTCATTCAGAGCGAACCTCGCTAGATAAAGTTGTAAGCAAAACAGTAGGCATTCAATCGATCTCTTAGAAAGTTATGGCCCAATTTACATTCTTAGAAGCGCTGAGTAATTCAGTTATTGATTTATGTTTTTTTAAACTTTCGTTCATACATCCAGCGTTGAACTTCAATGTATTTCATATAGTGACAAATTCTGATCATATGCTAATTGTTTTGGAATTTTCTATTGAGTTAGAGGAGGAAAGCGACACAGTCTTACGCGAAGCCAAGGTTCCTCCTTCTTTTAAATGGAAACAGGAAAATACCAATAGCTTTCAAAACTTTATGTACTATGCCAGTTCGGTTAAATTATCTAACAATAATAGTGCAACCTTTTCAAATGATAATTTAACCTTTACCATCAAAGAGGCAGCTGAAAAGTCAAAAATGAAGCACGAACAATATCCAAAACAAGATAAAGGAGGGAAACCTTGGTTTGACGCCGAATGTAACCACCTAAAGAAAGAACTTAGGGCTGGTCTCAGGAAATTTAGGAGATCTGCCTTTCATCATGTTGATAGATTAAATTTTGAAATAATAAAAAGAAGATACAATCAAATGCTAACAAAAAAAGAAAAACAGTATGAATCTCCAATTTTAGACGCCTCAACTTCCTGCAAAAATGCAAAAAACTTCTGGGATGCAGTCAATAAATTTAGATTTCGTCCATTCATTAGTAATTGCATCAACCCAGATTTACGGAAAAAAATTTTATTGGAAAATTTCCCTGCACGCTCGCTTTGTAACGAGCTAATTATTATTGATGCTAGACACACAATATTAGATACAGAATTTCACAGCAAGCAGGTTTTACTATAGAGAGGGGAGAGGATGTATTGATAACACCTTCACTTTAAATGCAATCCTACAGATTCACTTGAGACGCCCGGGAGGCAAACTGTTTGCTGTTTTTGTTGATTTTAGAATGCCTTCCCTTCTATGAATCATGCGAAATTATGGCATAAGCTATTCTCTTTAGGGGTCAGTGCGAAATTTAGAAGATTGCTAAAAAAAACCTATATGAAAAATCTACTATATTTGTCCGCACGCCGCAAGGGCCATCTGACCCGGTAGACATTACGCAGGACGTCCTGCAAGGAGATATTCCAAGCACATTACTATACAGCTCGGAATTATGGGGTTTGAGA
The DNA here is from genome assembly GCA_032362435.1 of Melikaiella ostensackeni. NCBI lineage: Eukaryota > Metazoa > Arthropoda > Insecta > Hymenoptera > Cynipidae > Melikaiella > Melikaiella ostensackeni. The sequence continues at coordinate 27,448 of JAUMHM010084802.1, forward strand.
TACTGTCCTGTACTAGAGAAGACCCAATGAAAGTTCTATAAAAAAATCCTGGGACTCCCAACATGCGCTCCATGTTAGGCTGTAAGAACTGAAATAGGAAAGGTACCATTGTCTTATTTGATTTTGAAGGCAGCTATTTCTTTATTAGAGAAAATCCTCGCTATGCCGAATGACAGATTGCCTAAGATTCGCTTCCTAAGATTAAAACAATTAGCATCGACCCCATCATCTTGCCTTAAATACAACTGGGCGCTTCAAATCAAGCAGTTTCTTGCGGAACGCGGCTTGGAGGGCCTGTGGGAACACCTGGACCTGGAAAGCTTTAGGCAGAACAAAGACAGTATCCTTCACTCCTACGAAAATTCACTGAGAAAAGCCGATAGAGAATTATAGAGTCCGGCTGCCTGCAGATCTATCCGCATTTATCATTGGAGCACGGGAATCAACCGTGTTTAAATCTGAGACTCTCTTTACCAATATTACGTATATATGCTCAGATTAGATCTTTTAGTACATATCCATATAGAATAATCTACAATTTATCAAGGTATGTTTTTAACCCGAATATTTTGTGCTCATGTTATAATATGCAGCTACTAGAAGATGCCTTTCACATCTTAAGTCTGTCCTGCTTACGCAGAGTTAAGGTGTAAATTCCTTGCTACAAAATAAATCTGTTAAATCGGCACCCTAGAGACGTGTGGCTAGATCTGCTCGCATCGGGACAGGCTATGATAGTGAAGGAAGTAGTTTATTTCATCATTAATGTACTAAAGTTGCGCTCTCTTATAATGGATAGTCATGTGTGAAATTTTTATTGTCATTTCTTTTATACTGTTATTAGCCCAACAACACAATATTTTATAACATTGACAATATTTTTTAAGTCATGTATCCTTGCACGGATCTTCTTTGTATAGGTTTTAAACATTAAACAAATAAAAACAGTAGTATTACTACTTATAATACTACTATAAAATAATATGTTTTGAATTTTTTTTAGTAATGCGTACAAAATGAAACTGTCCTAAAACTTAGAAAATTAAAAATTAAGACTTTCAAAGTAAAAAATGCCAATATTCAGGAGTTCAATATGGATTTTTGTTTTAAATTATACGATTTTTTATGGAAGCAATGCAAATTTGATCATTCTTAATTGAAATACAACAATTTCCAGAATATTAAAATTCATTGTTGAAAGTTGCAAGTAAATTCTTATCTTCATAATTTTGTATTTTCGTGAATAATATATTTTTCAATTTCTATTTTTTTACACTAGTTACATTATTCTTAGCTGATATCTAAAAACGTTTTAGATACCTGAGAGTTTTCAACTGTTGAAAAACGATAGAAAAACAATTTTGAAGTCCTAAGGAAACAAAAATAGAAAAGAAGGAGTTTTAAAAAATATATAGACATTTTGGTGTTTTTTCAAATTATTTCTTTGCAGCTTATTAAGAAAAATACTTTGCACTATTGAGGGTTCTATACAGAAAAGAATGCAATATAGAAAAAAATTGACAAGAATAAGAAATCAAAATATATCTACTGCTAAAAATACATTTAACAAACTTTCAAATATGAGCATTGTTGAATTACATTGTTTATCTGCTTCAATTTTTGGTCTTCTTGAATTTTTTCTGATTTATTTTCATAATAGAGAGTGCTGAGGTGTTCAACAGATTTTTTAAAGCTAACTGAAAATAATTTTTTAAACACAAAAAGGACTACATAGTACTTAGAAAAGTTGCAAAAAAATCCCCTTTTTATCTAAAATTGAATTATTGAACCGCTGTAATCCCTGCATATGGGTGAGAAATAGAGGTGTGCGGTCAATCGGATGAAATATCAAACAAAAGATCCGTCACAGGGCGCTTCAGGGCAAATCGGTTGTCGAATATTCGAATCCGATCGGAATCGGTTTTATTTCAAAACCAATTGAACAATTTCGGTTTTGAGAAATCGTACTTATAAAGTAACTAAGTAGCTTTGTTTTTTTTTAAATTAAACTCATTTTTTTTATATCTAATGCTCCAAGCGTCGCCGAATAAGTTCTAATTCGCATTGGAAATTCGACCGGACTGAGTGCATAACTCTAGTAAAAAACTACGCATTTTAGAATTTAATTACACATTTTTCATTTATTTGAACAAATTCAATATTTCGTACTCTGAATTTTCACGTACTTTATAAATATATTAAATATTATACCTTCTTATAAGTTACGGGTATGCACCAGGGTGTCACGTGACCACTTACATATTCGGCGGGTTTATAATTTGAAAAATTTAAATATAGTGCTGAAATTTTAGGATATCGTTCAAAATATATAAGGGCACGTCTGTCTGGTCCATTTGAGTTTTTATTTTGTTTAAATAGAACCATTTTATCATTTTTTAATTTGGAATGTAACTGAAAACAGGGCTTTAGTGTCCTGGATAAAATTGAATGAATAAAATTGCATTATTTAAACAAAATGGGAACTAAAATTGGTCAGACAGACGTGTTCTTATACGTTGTGAGCCATTTTCCAAAATCTAAGCTGATTTATCTACTGTCTATTAAGGCGCATTATTTATTTCAAATATTACATTAAAAATAGAAAGTTTTTCTGAAAAATCGCTTTGTACTGCCAGTTTTTGTAGTCTTTAGATTATGTGTGCAGAAAATTAAACAAAAAAATTTAACAATAAGATAATTTAATAGTAAAAAATAATAAACAAAAAAATCATACAACTGCGATTTCCCCATGCCTTTTGCATTCCCTTTACTTTGTGCGTGTGAGTCGCCGGAGCTCGTTAAGAATCCGTCGAGGAAGACGTTGGTCCTCAGGATAAAACATCTGATCTTCTCGGTCCGTGAAATAAATATCGGAGCTGTTATGTTTGTTTACCTTAATCCGTGCCTGGTCTTGATTATATATTCCACGAAAATAACGAGAATCTTCAACTATTCCAATGATGAATTCATTCGTCTCTGTTGCTATCAAACGAGGTTGTTGAAGTAAGTGGTAATAGGTTCTATCTGCTCGTCTCGATAAAATATAAAACTCGAGAGGAAGACACACATTTGGATCAGTTATGAGCTGCATCAAAGGTTGGGCGGGATGAGGCCGAAGAATACGAGTATGTCTGACAGGAGCAGGTCTAATGTCAGCATAAGGCCTGTAAATACCAGGAGTTCTCGAATATCCTAACTCTGTAAACGAAAAATAAATGGATTAAATA
>JAUMHM010084803.1:0-12091 GCA_032362435.1 Melikaiella ostensackeni
TACCTCCGAATAATTTTAAACTGCGTATATCCATGTATTTTGACTCGCTCATTACGAAAATGATAGTGAAAATACCTGCAAATTCGATTTTCATGGTGAAAACCATGAAAAACCCATAAAAATCATGGTTTTTGTGTTTATCTTAGTAAATGATGAAAATTTACAAAAATGTTTCGAATAAAAGTTGTAGATCTTTTGAAAATACATATTTTATGTGCCATACATTTTTACTCTACGACTAATAGTTTTTGAGAAAATGGACTTAAAGTCACAGAGGTGCCTTTCCCCAAAACAGGTTGGAAAGGGGTAGGGATGTGACCTAATCTATTCTTGTGAGCAGTCACCGGTGTGCCCCCCACACACAAGACATTGGAAAGGTTTAGGGATATGACCTACATTAATTCGGTGACCATTTAGAGAGGTGCCACAACATATTTTCCTACTTTTCTCGAAAATTATTAGTTTCTGAGAAAAACTTTATGGAATATAAGAGGTGTATTTTGAGGAGATCTACAATTTCTGTTTAAAGCTTTTTAAAAAATTTTCATTATTTACTGAGATCAACGCAAAAAACCATGATTTCCATGGGCTTTTCATGATTTACACCATGAAAATCGGATTCGCGCCAACTTTCGCTATCACATTCGAGATCAGCGCATCAAAATACATAGGTATACAAAGTTTAAAATTTATCGGAGGTATGCGCGTTTTCGAAGTACACCCCCTACACATTTTCCTACTTTTCTCGAAGAATATTGGTTTCTCAGAAAAACTTTATGTTTTATAAAAGGTGTATTTTGAGTAGATCTACAACTTTTGTTTGAAGCTTTTTCGAAAATTGTCATCATTTACTGAGATAAACGTAAAAAAAGATCATGACTTCCATGGGTTTTTCATGGTTTTCGCCATGCAAATCAAATTTGCAGGTATTTTCGCTATCATTTTCGTAATTAGCGAGTCAAAATACATGGATGTACGCAGTTTCAAATCAATCGAAGGTATGTACTATTCGGAACTGCACCCTTTACTTTACTGTAAAACAAAAATTCCAGTATGTATCTAGTTTAGTATGTATTTTCATAAATATTTCAAGTTAAAACTTAATGCAATTTTTCAACTATAATAAATATTTATCTGTTTGTTAATTGTTAATGACGTAATATTGACTTTTTATATTATAATATTTCTATTTAATTTTTCATTTTCCGATCGTCCAGTAATAAGATAGAGTTCCAGTTGCTCCAGCACCATCCGGTATACTCAAATCTATTCAGAAAACTACATTATCTTCATAACCGACAGCGCCTCTTTCTAGTCTCGGCGAAATGTAGTTTGCGTGGTCCGCTGGAGGGTAGAAGAGCACGGGGGGCGTGTTAGGATTTTCGCCGACAGCGCCGTCTACATTTATCCTAACCTACTATTGATCTTTTCCCCACTCCGCGTCACTTACCGCATCTATGTGTATAATATTTTTGATGGGAAGGAGATAGAGAGAGGCGCGCACGAGTACAAGTGAGAGGGGGAAACTAGATAGGAGAGAAGTGTTGGAGGGAGAAGAGAAAAGCAGCATTCGGCCTTGCGAAAACAGGAAATTAGTCACGTAGGCCAGTTTCGAGTTTTTCTGGGAACCCGACGAAACGTGTAGAGACTTCCACCTGGCCGGCAGCTGGGTCGGAGGAAATAAAATTCAACTTTGGTCTAAAAAAAAAGTTGTAAAATAATTTCTAATCCGGACCGTTCGAAATTAGATTTTCGAATAAAATGAGTCAAACGAAGGTCTTCCTTAACGATGGGTTGGGATAAGTGCTTTATTATTTTCGAGTACACTACTCGAATCTTTTGAGAAAAGAAGGACCCAAGCAGACTTGTAAAAGAGAAATCTCAAATCTCAAAACATCGTTCTATCTTTCACACCGACGGTGTTTATCAATTTTCAGAAAAATCTTTCTTTGATCTGAGGGGTTTCCCGCGAATTTCAAGCTAGTTTTAAAAAGATAACGTTCATTTCGAATACTAATGACTTCACAATTTAAAATGGGTAAATTGTTAGCTAATTTTGTTCTTCCAGCATCAATATGTTACTATTTATTATTAATCATTCGAAGTTGTTTATTCTTTACTCATTTCTTGCGTTACAAAGATATCTCAAAATATTTATAGTGAAAAACTATCTATTTTTCATAGTAAAATAAAGTACCTTCCAATATTTAGTTTATAATCATTGAAAATCTTCTGATATTAGTTAATAATTACATAATATTGTTAAGGCTGACTATTTCTTAGAAAATTTGTTACTCATAATAACAATTCAGTACATATACCTAAGACATTCTCCTAATGGAATATTAGTATTCAGCTGTCTGCAACTTGGTTCAGTAGTGATAGTAAATTCAGTTATTAACTGTATAGAAAAATCATCTATTTAATAACTAAGCATGCAAGGATTCCAGAGGGAAACAATTGTAAAGAAAATAATGAAATTTTGGCAGTAAGAGATATAAAGGATTACTTTATTGTTATCCTTTTAACGAGTTGCTTTTGATAGTTCACAAAAACAGTGTCACACATCCGAGATTTTAATTAATGAAAGTTTTAAACTGAGGTTCATGAGCCTATCATGACCTACGCAGTGCTCGTTTATTTGCACACTGACTTCTCATCGAAGATGGTCGGACTAGTACTCACACACAGTCACATACACAACTGATTGCGAATAAATTCATTCAAACGTTCTCACATTTTCATATTTCCACACATTCCAAACATACCGCCCGCTTCATCTGCATGTGCAGCACGAGAAGAAACAATAAACATTTCATGGCCGAAGTTGGTAAATTTCAGTATGAAAATAATTGACGCTTGTCGTTAATTAGGCTACCGCCGACCATGACAAATAGTTTTGAAGTAAGAATAAGCATAAGTTAGAATACAAAATTGACCTTAACGTCTCTGCTGAAATTCAGTTTCACCGCCCGCCATGAAAAATAATTTTGAATGCGAGTAACAATATAACTCTCTGAATACTAAGTAAATTGGTAAATTGGTATGGTTAAGAATTAACCCTAAGTTATAAGCAAGTACCTTGGCAAGATAGACACTAGGCTATTCGAGTATTTTTTCAGTTTTATTTAAATTATACAATTCAGTAGAGGCTTCAGATGAAAGAGGTAACAAGCAAAGCTTAACAATCGGTCGGTCAAATTCCGAAGTAGCCGTTTTGATGCGAACTGAGCGAATCAAGCCATCTTTACCTGGATAGCATTTGATTACGCGACCGAGCGACCATTTTGTTGGAGGAAGACCATCATTGCGAATCAATACTAAGTCACCGATTTTAAGGTTAGATTGTTCACGTGCCCACATATATCGGCGCTGTAAAGAATGCAAGTATTCGACAGCCAAGCGTCGCCAAAAAATCTCCGCTATATGTTGAACGACCTGCCAACGAGATGGTCGATTTTGCGGTACAAATTCAACTGATTGTTCAGGGGGACTCGATAGTGGTGCCCCAATCAAAAAATGCCCTGGTGTTGAGTATGTGAAATCCTCACTATCATCGGATAACGGCCCTATTGGACGTGAATTAAGAGCTGCCTCAATTCTCGTAAGAGTGGTATAAAACTCTTTGAAAGTGAGAGTTCTAGACCCTATTTTTCGGCGAAAGTGAAGCCTGAAGCTTTTGACCCCAGCCTCCCACAGACCCCCGAAATGAGGTGCAGTAGGCGGAATGAAGTGCCAAGCAGCTCCTTGAGTGACAAGCTGATTCTGCAAATCCGTATCATTACGTAAGTTTATGCGGCACTTACGTAGTTCCTTTTGAGCTCCCTGAAATGTGGTACCGTTGTCGCTGTAAACGTGAGCCGGTAAACCACGACGATTTGTAAAGCGATGGTAAGTGGCTAAAAAGGCATCAGTAGTAGAATTTGAAACAAGCTCCAAATGTATGGCTCGAGTTACGCAGCAAACGAATAAGGCGACGTAACCCTTGTAGCTTTTTTGCCCTCTGCCCGGAGATACGTGTACGTTGAAAGGACCTGCGTAGTCGACCCCAGTATGCGTAAAGGGGAGACTTGGTGTGGTCCGAGAGTTCGGAAGGCTACCCATAAGTTGTTGGGAAACAGTAGCTCGCTGACGCGCCCATGGAACACAGACGTTAATTAATTTTTTAACGAGCTTCAATTCTTTCTTAAATCCTCCTCCCGGTCTTACAGGTGAAGTGTAAGACGTTAAATGGAGTATTACTAATGCTTGCATGAATACCGGTTCAAGCATACCCATTTTCGGCAGAAGAAATATTTGAGCTAACTTTTTTGCAGCGCCTATCACCTCACCTCCTACACAGTAAACTAGAGCATAAACCCTTTGATACTTTGGATTCAAAATTCTAATTAATCCTTCAGATACAAAATAACATTCCGAACCCTGCTCTAGTAGAACTCTAAATTCATGAACTCGGCCATTATCAGCTCGTACATTAATTACGGCGATTGCTAGTAAAGTAAAACGTGAGAGGTCGCGTTTATTATTTAAAAAACAAAGGGTGACGTTATTATTAATGGAGCCCTTCGCATTCGAATGATGGACTCCCCTTATTGATAGTGAGGAAGGGGTATCCGTTACCTCATTTATTGTTACTCCCGAATTGCTAGTTCCGGCCACTTGAGAACTGATCGAAATCGTGTTAGATGCTGTCAACGCCGGCGTTGTGGAATTAAAATTTGGATTAGATTTAAATTCAAAATGTAGCAACGTGTTATGCTTACGATGGCACTTACCACATGTATACTTGCTGGAACAATTAAATGGTTTATGACCTGGCGTCAGGCAATTTAAACAACAGTGGTGTCGCAAAGCAAATTCCTCACGTTGATCAATCGATAATTCTCTAAATTGTTTACATTTAAATAAATGATGACTCTCCTTGCACAATAAAGATTTAGAGTTGGTAGAGGCATTGTGACCTTCAACTGACTGCCCTTTATCATTCTTACCCTCTTCCGAGAGATTAGATTTTGATAATTGAATCGCTTCTAAAGTGCGTATGCGTGTTGCTGGCAATTCATCTAATTTTTCGAAAGTAGGATAGTCAGTATCAGATCCCAAATGTATCTCCCATTCCTTCAAAGATGACATATCCAATTTACGCACTGTCCAAAAAACCATAACATCATCCCAATGCTGAGTTGATCGATTTAAATTCTTTAATCATGTTAAAGATTCATTTGTAGTGTCGCGTAACACCCTTAACTTTCGATCACTGCACTGTTCAAAATTCTTTGTTAAGTATATGACACTGTATCCAACAAAAAAAAGAGAGGCCACAAAATTATGAGAACAATTTTCCACACCAATAATCAAGGTCCAAGTCAATTTAACGAACACCGCACTTGAATTTCAAATGTAACGCCTGTCGACGCCATACTGGTTTTCTCGACAGTTTGCCCTCGCGAACTTTTATAAGTCGATTTTTTCAAGCCAATTTTTCCACTTTTTGAGTTAATTTTTCTTTACACTCCCGTATCCGTCTCGAAGGACCAAAAATGATAGTGAATTTAGTTACTAACTGTCTAGAAAAATCATCTATTTAATAACTAAGCATGCACGGATTCACATTTTTTTGGGTCTGAAAAACACTATATCACTGTGAAGAGATTTAAAAAATTAACCAATTGTTTGCTAAGATGTTTACAAGATTAGTTATTGTAAATTTATGGCCATGCGAGTATTACGAGTATCATTCCTTCAAGATATTTAAATAGTTTTAGTTTTAAAAAATTGTTTTTGTGGTTTAACACTAGGGTGACTGTAAAAAACACTTTTGGGGTTTCATAGGTTCGGAGGGCAAATAACGTTATTGTATGGGATTGTTGAAGGCAAATTTTTTTTAATTTTTTAAGCAATATTTGGAGGCGGCCTATCGTCTTTCAAGTTCTTATGGAAATAATCTAGGCAAAATCAACTTTTTTCATTTGAGATTTTAATCACTCAGTTATCCACTCTTCAATCTGATCTTCAAATATGTTGTTTTTGAGGTCATTGAAATCCATACAAAAGCATGTTTTCAATGAAAAATTGATAATAAATATTAACTGTGGTTTCCTAGAAAGCGCTATTTTCACCGTTTTCAAGGAGCTATAGCAGCCCTAATAATATACATCTGCTACTGAAATTTGGCGAATATTTTCCTCAAATTTTGAAGATGGAATTTTTCGAGGAAGCACATTAGGAAAATATGAATAAGCCTGTTGAATAAAAAAAAAATCCGAGTAAATTTTTTGAATTTTACAGTTCTACGATTTTAACCGTTTAATTATGGAGGCGGAGCTTTCATCAGGAGGGTGGGACTAGAAAGGACATTTGGGAAGGTAATGAAAGGATATTAATCACGGTAGAACCTGAGGTTGGGGCATCCACAGTAAACCTTAAGGTTGGGACAGTCTTTGGTCGGTAATGGGCCTCCTGCTATAGAGGCAGCACGCCGGATGATGTTCCGGAATTTATTTCGCTTCTCCAGGAATTTCTGCACGACAGGATGCTACCTGTACAGTTTCACCTCCTTCAGGGGTTTTCGGGTCGCCGGGTTGACCCCATCGGGCAGGGGCTGGTCACTGTACAGCACGGTCACATCGGTGTCCAGCGTCAGAATAGTGGTGCGATTCTGATCTTCCGTGCCGGGAAACAGCGTTTGTCGAGCAGGGGCGTACTGTACTTGAATCCTGTGGCGCAGCTTCCGGACAGAAGAGCTGACCGTTCCGAGTGGCAGAGGGGCGAAATGCTCGGGCGGCGTGGTACTTAATGCCGGTAGACCTTCTTCCGGTGGAGTTGTCGTAGCAACTACGGGGTCAGTTGCCGGCTCCTGCTGGTTTGGTGTCGGGATCCAATGGTGCGAAGCTGGTGCACTGGGAATCGCTGAGCGAGGGCTAGCACCTTTCAGGCATTGTTGTCGATGCTTCTGCGACTGCCTTGAATTCTTGGCCGTACAGGGGGGTATAGTCGGACTGGGCAGTATGAAAGGCGCAGAAGGCTTCAAGTAGCCCACTGCCCGTTTAGTGTACGGAGAGCTCCACTCTCTCGGCTAAGAAGGTCCTTAAGGGTAGACCTTGAGTCGCCGATCGTGCTTTGCTCCCCGACCGGTGCTTCCGTCTCAGAAGGTCTTCGCTAGAGGCCTCAAGTCGCCGGAGCAGGCACGTTGTCCCTTGTCTTCTCCGTAGGCGAAATTCGTCGTCAGCGTCCTCTGGATAGTCGGTGTCCCCTGGATGGTCTGCGTTCTCTGGATAGTTGGCGAAATAGATCAGCCCTTAATAGGATTGGTGCTCAAAAGCCTTCGTTGAAAAGTCTCTACAGTCCTAAAAAGGACTGGTTGAGATAGCCATAAAAAGAGTTGATTTGTTTCAAAAGAAAAGAGACAATGCTCAGTTCCTTCGCATTTATTCCCTCTTCGTCCCTGGAGACATAAAGAGAGTTGGCGGCATAGAGTGTCGGGAACCTTGCGGACTCTCGGCAGTACTCAGCGTACAGTGCGTGAAAGAGGGGTGAACGGCTTCGTATTGGCCGCCCGCTATGGCCCCGCGTGCCAATTTCTAGGACGGCACGGTACTTTGTGTGAAAGTGGGGTAAGTGGCTTGTGTGTTGGCCGCTCCCTTGGGCACCGCTCGCCAATCTCTCCGGTATCCTTATACAAGTCTATAATCTTAATTCTAATGGTAAAATCATGAGTAAAACCTAACCATTATAAACGCTATTAATGAAGGGAAAATGTAAGAATACAGTGAAGACAAAATATGAAGTATAAAAATGATAAGAAAAATAAAATATACAATATATGAATGGTGAGAAAAATAAATCATACGATATGAAACAATTGAAAATGCAAATGTATCCAGGAAAAAGAGAAAGTTTGGAAAACATTAGTAGGAGTCATTGCCGTTGAGAATTTTTCCGGGAATTTGTAGACAATAGGTGTCCCTGAGAGTGGCAAGCAAAGGTTGTCACAGCGGCAAAGGAAAGGAAATTAAGAAAGGAAATAATCTGAAAAATTTAAGGACGAAATATTTAGGTTTCCTTTCGTTTGATAACCTTATGTCGCCATCGACGTATATCAGTGCCCATTCTCATGAATGAATACCTGAGATTGGATTCGAACACTCTTACACCGAATTCAGCCAGATTGGGTGGGGGACGCTCATCAATCCTGTTATGGTTGTACTTTACGATCTACACTTCACTTAAAGAGATTGTAAGCTTTTGCAAAGACAAAATTCAAAGACGATGGGCCACCTGTAAATATTGTTTAAAAATGGTTTTGAAGAAAATCTGCCTTCTACAATCGTATAAACTACCGTTATTTACCCTTCGAACCTAAGAGACCCGAAAGTGTTTTTTTTCTGGCCACCCTCTTTTACACCACAACCATGTGTCTGTTTATATAATATGTTTGTAATAATCATGTTGATTGCTGAACTAATTATTAATGTTAATTAAGTGTATCTGAATCCATTGTGATGCAATGTTTCTGGTCATTTTTGATAGACTTCTGGGCGCTGATTCCGAATCTGGCAATAAAACTGCTCTATCACGTCTATTTTTTGAGAAAAGCGGGATTCAAGGGTCGAAAAAACGCGTTTTCGGCCATACTTAGCTGTTTGTAAAAAAATATCGAGAAGAGTTACTTTAGAATATGGCAATTCTGAGTGGCTAGAGCGATATCGAGAGTCTCGAGACTGCCAAATAGAAATAATAGAAGTTTACAGAATTGAGCAGATTTTTACCATACTCGACGGTAGCGGATGCCTGGAGCTCGGGTTGAGCATCGCTGACGTTGCCGCATCCCTAGCCCACAATATTCTTTCAAATTAGCAACATTAATTATTTATATTTATTCATGAATCTATTCTTTATATATAATATTTTATCACTATGAATCATATTCTGGAGTTGAATCCAAAAATGTTGTCTATATTGGTGTATCTCATTCCGTTTACGGAATACATTATATTTATTCCAATTTTGAAAATTTGGAGAAAAAATTTAGATTTCTGAAATCATCAAAACCTGTATATTTTGAATCTTTACTTTTCGCAATGGTAATTTCGAAATTAAAAAAAAAAATTATTTCAAATTTTCAATTGTTGGCTCTAAATTCGACCCTCGATTTAACCGGCTCGAATCGCCGTTCCCATCGAGTATGATGAAAATATGCCGACTGCTTGGCACTCTTGTCCCACTTTTGAGAACTGTTTTTTACAGTTACGTGCTATAACCTGTGCATTAAGCACGGTCTTGAATGCACGGGCTACGGCGCGCGACTGTAAAAACAGTTCTACATGGCTCCTAATCTGAGTCTCCTACTTGTCAATATATAACGTTGCAGTCGAAGGTATCAGCTTTGATTTACGCCGAAGTAGAAGGTTCTATCACCTCTCGTTAATTTGTTGCAGACATCTAAATATGGCCAAAAATGCGTTTTTTCGACCCTTTGAACCCGTTTTTCCCAAAAACTTTACGTGATAGAGCCTCTTTGTTGCCGGATTCGGAATCAGCGTAAAAAAATCTATTAAAGAGGCCCAGAAACATTCCGGAGATAAAATAGTGTAGGACTATGTATTGCGTGTTCTTTTTCGTTACGGGCATTCTACAGCGCTCTACATAGTGCTCTCGGCGCACGCTCATCCTTTATTGCTGTTTTCACAGTAGCATATGAGAGAACATTAAATGGCGCCAATTTTTATTGAACTGCACATCCTAAGCCATTTTATGGAAAAAATACAAATTTATAAATTGAACATGTACATAATAATTTTGACCCTGACTCTGAAAAGCGCGAATATCTCTCAAACTATAATCGACCACAAGGGCCCTCTTCATGGGATGCCCACATATGAACTTAAAATCTAAAAATGCTTGAGCAGAAAAGATTGCAGTTTCCCTAATTACAGAATACGAAATTCAAAGCTCGTTAATTCAAATGTAAAGTCAGACTTTAGGTCTACATTCAAATTTTTTGAAAAGTCATTTATTTTTCAGAGCTCCATGATGAAACAAATTTCTCCTTCAGAAATCACTGAAGCACTTAGGCGTTACATGTCACCTCAACTGGAAATGACTGGACCTTTTCACCGCTGGTCTCTTCGGCGACCTCACTTACCGTTTCTTACATCTTGAATTGATAACATGAAGAAGCTGAAAGAAAAGGAATACTTTTTTTTGGCATTTAACGCAAGAAATTGTTTTATGTACGAATACAAAAATATTGTTGTATAACAAGTGTGTCATTTCACCTAACATATTTTTTAAAATGCATTCTGAAGTTGCTTTTTTGTATGCGGTATAACGGTTAATTTCTCTTTACCGTTATTTTCAGCTCACGTTCCTTATCGCCAAAACTGAAATACTCTATCCTCTACGAACGGCTTTAATAAAGAAAAATTAATAATAATACCGGGACTTAGCTACCACGAAAATTACGCGTTGCTCTGAGAGCTTGAGCAAAATTAAATCTGTAGCTTGAACCATGAAGCCAACATAGCGTCGGTAATTACAGCGATGTTGTGGCGACAAGTCACGAAGAGAAAATTACAATTCAAATCAATTTATGACAGAAGCAGAAAAGTTGGGCTAAATAAAACTGATTTTTCCACTCAATATCATAAGAATTTAATTCAAATATGTGTATAGCCTTGAAGACTCGAGAGGCCCCACGTGTTCTACACAATACTTATCAGAAACGTGATTCTCCAAAATTATCAGAAATATGAACGCGGGGAATTCGCGAGAATTGTAATGCTTCGCATGTGGTGAAAAGACGACCTCACCTCAACTTGGAGTTCGAGCTCACTGATTCGAATTTTTTAAAGAATTTCGACAGGATAATGATTCGAAAAAAATTTGAGAGGAAAAATCACGACCAACACCGTTCCGGCAAGCAGCTGCTGAACGAAAGAAAGCTAGGCAGGTCGGTTTCCGCGCGCTTCGTCTCGCCTCCTTTGAGCGAGTTTCGACGGGCTGGCGCTGAGTGGTCGACTCCCCTGCGCGTGAGTCAGTATTGAATTCTGTTCTTTGATGTTATAGTTTTTAACCAGTGTTGCGTGACCATAACTAATAAATACCTTCATTAGTAATAAGATGCAATTATACTTTTCAAAATTTTCAAATCTGGTTAAGAAATCAATTATTTGGTGCACATATGAAAGAGACAGTATGACCAAGAGAGAAAACGATTAATATTACCCCCGACTCTCAATCTCTGACGGCTGGGTTTTCCTAAACGGGGGAAAAATACGGATTCTCAAGTCCGGTACGACGATCTCCGGGCATGAGAAACATTGCATACCCCCGGCGAAATAATTAATATTGAAAGATACCACACATGTACCCAAAGAAGTCAGTCCTAGTTTTGCAGTCATGTAGTCTTTTGCGGGTCGTCAGTCCTTTGTGGTTCTTTAGTCTTTACAATTCGGTTCTCAGTTCCCGGATCTCTGTCTTATCAGTCTTAAGCCCAGTTATCAATTCCAGTTTCAATTCAATTCCAGTTTATTTGGAAGTCCAGTTGAACTCTAATTACAATTTTACTCTACCTAGACTCATACAAGTTTAAGTAAATTTAGGCAATCTATCCTCGAGTTCATTGGATATTTCATCTGGAATATATTGGATATCAGAGAGGCACCAGCATCTGGTTTTCCAAGGCTTGTTTATCTAAAGTGTCAGTTCTCCTACGCGGGTGTTCACTGTTCATATAAACTAACCGGAATCGTTATTTTCTGATCGCGCGTGCATTGAGAAGAAAGTTTCTCTCTCACCTCCTCCTCTCTCTTTCTCTAAAATTTAGGTGTCAAGTCATTCATGAAGGAACACCAGGGTGAAAAAATGTGAAATCAACGTTGAGTTTTTTGAAGCACTAGTCCTTTAGTGTCAAGTTTCCAAAAGCTTTCGTCCTTCGACGAAGGACCTCTTAAGTTAACGTTGTGTGTGTGTATATATATATATATATATATATATATTCGGTTCGGTTCGGTTCCGTAAATGATAGCCCCTTAAATAAAGAGATCAGAGATAGGCAAGAGCAAGAAAGGGCATCGACCCAAGGATTGAA